>CM054178.1:98388057-98558057 GCA_028829895.1 Sinotaia quadrata | reverse complement strand
ATTTTAAATAGCATATGCTAAGTGACATTAAACACTTTTCACAAAAACGAGAAATTGGAAACAGGACAAAAGTATTAAAGTTTATTAGTCAAGGGTTGCCATTTTTTATTTTTTAAATGTTTTAAAATTTCAATCTTATTTGAACACCGCAAAAACACTACATGTGACAGAAAGTTGCTAACATCAATAAGTGTAAGAAGTATGAATGACATCGAGGCATTCAAGAAAAAGTGCACAGAGGTTAATCAAGATCGGTATTAATCATGATGATTAAAACCAGGAAATTTTTATGGATAAGTTCAAATGATGTCAATGGAGATTTTGATACTCTTGGTCAAAATTTATTTGGTGATAATGTATTCCGTGTGCATAGACAAAAAGAAATGGCATAGTTTTAGTGGATTATACAGCGACGATCAAGTTGACATGTAATGCAAAGTTAGTCAGAACTAAGCTCATGGAGACAACCAGTTGATAACACTTTTTATCCATGTACACATGTGATCTAAAATAAGACTACATTTATAGGTGTGAGCAAAGAGACTTATGTAACATATTCTTTAATTTGGAGACTTAACAACAGTCAGAATGGAAACGAAGTCACAAAATATAACAAATTGTCCACTGATACTGTTTTAAAAAAGAGGTTAAAAACTTGTTCAAGACTGCTTTCTGTGTATGTGTGTGTGTGTGTGTGTGTGTGTGTGTGTGTGTGTGTGTGTGTGTGTGATGTGGCATAGTTAGAAATTAAATTGGCTGAATTTAAAATATATCTATTAAAAGCGAAATCACGTCTTTGCTAGAACAGTTGTATCTTAGTGCCGAGAAAACATTTTAATGGCTTAAGGAAACATTTGTTTTATTACAACATTCATGTTCAACCTGCCTTTTGTCTTTGAAACCATCTCTCAATAAGGATAAACAAGTCGAGGTTTATATCTTTGATGAAACTGTTTATCTCGGACAATTATTCTGATGAACAAAAACTTCGAGTGCTCGACAAGGAAATGGAAAAAACTACATAATTTAAATAGTATGACTATTTATTTTTGTATAATCTCGTACTTCACACTGCTAGTATATTGTCAAACACAGCCAAACATGTTTTTGTTTCTATATGCATAATTTCACAAGGAAACCTGCGTGCAATAAAATGCGTGAGACACGGACGATTACTCACCGGTTCAGGAGGAATCAGCTTGGCTGGATGTCTTGGTTCTGTGATGTTGTAAGCTACAGGCCCAAAGACAGTCAACATACAAGGTAGGAAGAACAATCCATGGAAGGTTCCATAAACAGCAACCATCATAAATAACTAGAAAAAAGACAAAGAACAAATGCTAATGCTCATATTTTTGTTAAAACAATTGTTCTTAATATACTGTCACATAGTGCTTATGTAGCCCATCACCAACCTCCTCTAAACATATACTACAAGTAAACCTAACTCTAGAACCTTGACCCTTATCCTAGGGCTAGAGTAATACCTTAGTTTCTACTTACTTAACAGACCAATCTGAGCTCAGCTCAACCGTGCACAATCTATGGACCAGAAACTCAACTAATTAGCATCAATTGTATGTGTCTGGCAGTTGAAGCAACATATGCGTTAGCTCCCAGCCTTAATAAGCTATATTAGCAGCTACAACCGTATTGCCAGTTACCAACACAGCAGGACCATCCTTTGAATATATTATTACCGAATGTCTGTAGTTTTGCTTGCACAACTAAATACTATGTTTCAACGGACCACATGCACATCTGCTTCTACACATCACTGGGATCGTAGACGACACATCAGGCGAATCCTTAAGTTAAGTTTCGATCAAAGTCCAATCAAAGTACTTTTCGAGCTCACTCACAAGCATTCAGTGCACTCTTATAAACTCACATATTAGTTCGCTCATATGAATGAACCAAATAACTACTACAGTGCCATAGACTCAAACGAACTTTGTCTTGCGATACTACATGGTTGTGATTATGAACGATAACCATTTATAAACTCTAATTCTAACCATTGAATTATTCGCTATATATGTCACGAGGAAAGGACTTTATACTAAGTTTTTTTTAATCGATCGCCGGTCTAGGGGAGATAATTGGACCGCCGAAATCGTAATTTGCCGAGAGGGCAACAGTCACGTAATTTAAGTATGCAGAAACTCTCCTATGTTTCTCTAGTCAGCAAATTAGATGACTGGCAGTATATTTTAACGATAGGTTGTAGATGTGACTTTCATAAAATGCATTTCTATATTATATTTCAAATTTTGTGGAGGCAATGAATTATGCATTTATATGAGTGCGAGATTTATTTACCATGTATGAAAGGTTTATTGAGGTTTTGATTGATTTAATAATATAATATTTTATAATGAGTGAAAAACATGTATTGTATAATTAATTTTTTTTAAAAAGCTAGGAAGCTGAGGTCTAAGCAGGCAAGAAAAAAACCGTGCGTCACGACTAAAGCGTGCGTAAAGTGTGTAATGCGTGTACCTCCTGTAGCGCATGATTCAAGTGACAAGAAAACGCCAGTCTAGCGATTTTTTTCTTAAAGAATTGATAGTAGATATAAAGACAGGAAAATCTTATAACTTTGTAAGAGAGCCTAATTCTATGCTTGGATTACTGTATATAGGGGAGCGGATTACGTGACCATCTGCATGCTAGTTAAGACGAACGTATACGTGGTAACGAAACATAAAATTGTGACGTCACGAAAGTGAAATAAAGACGTGACCATCTGCATCCTAGTTAAAACGAACGTATACGTGGTAACGAAACATAAAATTGTGACGTCACGAAAGTGAAATAAAGACGTGACCATCTGCATGCTAGTTAAGACGAACTTATATGTGGTAACGAAACATAAAATTGTGACGTCACGAAAATAATTCATCAATTGCTTCCAAAACAACAAAAAACGTAAACTCAATCTCCAAATGAGCTACTGCAGCAAAGGTAGCAAAGAAATGTCGGTGATATAGCTGATGTCTAATTAGGCAACGATAATTAAAAGACAACACTTTCACATGGTCGTGTTTGATATCACGCACAAGTTTAGAGGATTGTCCCTGTACTGAGTGCTAAAATCTACAGGCTACGCCAGCGTCAACATGGCAGAAATAATAAGAACAGACCTTGGGAAAGTCCAAACATGTTGGTATTTACCTTAAAAGTAGTTCTGAAGAGATAACTGCTGCTGACTGCCATTGGAAATACAGCTAGAAAAAGGCAGACACCGCCACACAAAACAGCTGGACCCATCTCCATCAGTGTGTTCTTGACGCGCTCTGCAGCATAATAAAGACGCTGTCAGTTAATGAAGTGTCGATGGCAGAAACTTTAATTAACATGTAAACTGAATTTCTTTGTTTGTTTGTTTGTTTGTTTTTTCATTCTTTGTTCTCAATTTCTTTCCTTGTTTCTGAATTTATTTATTTCTAACTTCCTTCCTTCCTTCACTTCCCTTCCTTCACTTCCCTCCTTCGACTTCCATTTTCCCTTTCCTTTCCTTCCTTCCTTCCTTCCTTTCTTTCTTTCTTTCTTTCTTTCTTTCTTTCCCTCAACCTTTCTTTCTTTCATCCTTTCAATCAACCTTTCAACCTTTCTTTCAAGCTCTCTTTTTGTTCTTTCAATCTTTGAACATTTCTTTCAACCTATCTCTCTTTTGATGATCACACACACACACACACACACACACACACACACACACTTTTCTCTTTCTTTCTTTCTCTCTCTTCTTTCTTTCTTTCTTTCTTTCTTTCAATCTTTCATTCAAACTTTCAACCTTTCTTTCAAGCTCTCTTTTCTGTTTTGCTTATTTAACTTATTTCGTTCTTAACAAACACTATTAATTATAACAATCAATGTTTAAAACACAGACACACACATACACACACACTTGATCTGTTTGAATAAAACATCTTAATCTAATCGTAAACAATTCCCAATTAGATAATTAATTTGAATATACACTAAAGAAAGCTTAACCATAATACACACATTTATTGTAAGAAAAGAGAGTCTTCACCTTAATAGTCTTATTAATTCATATGCATAGTTTAAAGACATTTCACTATTTATTTAATAAGAAGGACATGTAATATCTTGTGAAACTGACACGGAATGGGGAAGGGTGTGTGAGGGGGAAAATTTATTTTTCTCCATGAATTGTCTCCACTTGCCCCATGCGCGACCCAAACAGGCCCATAAGTGACCCAACGGGGACGCTCTCGAGTTCATCTGCGGGTAGGGTGAAAGGTTAAATAAGGGGTGCTGAAAGCAGTCCGTTTTCCAATTAATGTCAGGACGGTTGTTTGCTTTGTTTAGGTACACCTAGCAAGTTTGCTAAGGTCGTTTTTCCAACATTTTTATAAAAATACATTAGATTAATTATTAGTGTTAGTTGTTTAATAATTATATTTACAATGTATGGAAAATGTGTCTAGTTTTTACTAATAATTTTTATTACAAATTTTATTAGGGAAAATGTACTTAGTTTTTATTAGTATTTTTATTACAAACTTTATTAGGGACTATATTTTAGAGTTTTGCCGTGTTTTCGTCGTCCAAGTGTATTTGTTCGTAGATGTCAGTGACTGTAACTTTTTGTATTCGCCAGTGCGTCGACAACTCAACGTTATTTCAAATTAGTAAGTAGGAAAACTTTTCTTAGAGGTGCATTACTAGGTAGGATAGTTAGAATATAAACATTATCATTACTGAACAATTTTTCTTTACAAACATTTATTTTCATTGCTATTAATAAGAACATTTATTTTTAAAGTGAGATAATTTTTTGCGGTCATTACCGCCAGTGTGTTTTGTATTGGGCTATGCCCAAAGTATTGTGCCACTCTATTTTGGCAGTGGTAGAAACGATCCTCACTGTTTATGGTTTTATTTTATTTTATTGTTTAGTTTATTCATCATCATATTTCTTTCATTTTTTCCATCGCTCATTTTTCCCCATCCCATGAATGTCGGGTGTAGACGTCTCGGTATGAATGACTAACACCGTGTGAAAGTTAAGCCCGTTTTTCTTTTTAATTAAATTCTTTGTAAACTCTTTTTCAAGAGTTGGGCTTCCTTTCTTGGTTTTGAAAGTGTGTGTTGGTGTAGTTGTTTGTCTATTCGTTCTGTGCGTCCCTCACACGACATTCATACGCCTACTCACACACACACACACGCCAGCTTTTCACATTTTACCCCACACTCGGAGTAAAGTTATCTTATCCCCCACAAGATTATTCATGGTGTCTGAGTGTGAGAATGGTCATCAAGATCTGACCGTTCGATGTGATCCTGGCAAATCAAGGTATCTGACCTGACCCCCCCCCCCCCTTTGACCGAGAAGGAGAGAGAGGCCAGCGCAGTCAGACAACAACAACGGCGGCCGTGACAAACTGCATGTGACTCATTAAACATTTGATTGATTGAGTGTAGGAGGCGCTTCCGGCTTCCGCCGCTTTCGCGCGATATTAAACATTTGAATGTTCTCGCTTGTTTATATGTGTGAGTGCGCCTGAGAGAAAGAGAGAGAGAGAGTGTCACGAAAATCAAGAAAATATTAATAATTTTTTTTCTCTCCCTCTAAGTAACTTCTAACTTTAAACTATGAATGAAACCGCTAAGTTAATTAAAAGAGGGACAGGGTGAAAATGACCATTTTGTCAACAACGTCTGAAACGCTAGCTGAGGAAAATAGGTTTCATGCGGGAGAATAGGAAAACGATAATTAACTTGCTGGTTGACCAGGGACCCACGCCCATCTATCTGTGTCAGTGTAGGGTACATGGCAGGCCAGTGTACCAAGTTCATGAGAAAGCGTTGGGACTGCCAATTATGTCCGTGAAAAGGCAAGCTCTGAGTTTTGAAATGTAAACATCTTTTTAAGAATCACCACTATAAAATGTTTGGTAGTTTAAGTTGATATTGTTATTGTGAAATTACTATTGTTTTGTGAAAGTACTATTGAAATAGAAGTTGAGTTATTGGGAAGTAATAATTGTATTACTTAGTTAAAAAGGTTGGTTCGAGTGTACAACAATTTCTTGCTGTGAATTAATGTATGGCTTGCCAGGTGGCCATGAGTTGCCATAGTAACTGTAGTTTTAAAATAAAATGCTTGCTCTGAGATGTAGTTTAGCGTGCTCTGAGTTAGTTAAGATAGGCCAAATGGATAAGTAAATCACAGTGTCAACTGGGAACTTGATACTTTGGCACTGATAGAACTGGACGCCAGAGGTGGCCAGGACGGCAGAGAATATTCGTCAGCATGTACAGTGCCGTGCTGGTTGTAAATGGGCAGTGTTGGATGGGGGATAGCGTGCTGGAAGGAGGGTGTGTACCAGTCAGCTCAGAGAAGGGAGTGCAAAGAACTTTGTGTATAAAAGGGGATACAGAGAAAGAAACCAACGAGAAACGTGGAAAATGTAGCATGTTGTAGAGAGAGCGGGACGCTCTCAGTTTCTCCCTACTTTGTTTGTATCAAGAAAACTCTTCGAAGTTGGGAGGCAAGCAACTAGAGGGTTCTTGAACACTGTAACAGTGTGCCAGAATGTCTACCCGACTGTATATGGATAGCGCGTCGTAAAGACCGCTACAGTTTTAGAAGGGCCAAATCAAACCGGATAGCCATCTCGGGTTTTCAAAGACTCTGCGCAAAGGCCGCGGGTAATCGATTATTTCCCAACAGAAGTGATGAGTTGGCAGTATAATGTTATGGCGCTGGGATATGTTACAGAACGAGATGTTACATAGTGGTAGTAACTATCGTTGGAAGCAGTAGCGGTCATGCATGAGGCATACCGCCGAGAACGGCAAAGGTTGGCCGTTATGAAGAAGAGAAGAGATGAGAAACGAAGTTATGAAGAAGTTAAGAGAAGAGATGAGAAACGAAGAAGAGAAGAGAAGAGATGAGATGAAATGAGCAGAAATTGAAGAGAAGAAGAGAGAAGAGAGAACGCAATGAGAGTTGAGAAATTAGGCCTAACTAGAGAAGCACACGGGAGCGTGAAGTTGTAGTAGCCGTTGTAGCAGTGAAGGCGGCCAGGTCGAGACGTCGACGATGTTTTTGTTGTATCATCAAAACCCCCCCGCACCAGAAGAGAGTGTAACTATGTGAGCCCAGCACAAGAAGAAAGAGCCGATAACGATGTGAGCCCAGCACAGGAGAAAGTAACGAATTATGTGAGCAGAGAACAAGAGAAAGTAATGAACTATACGAGCAGAGAACAAGGAGAAAATGACGATATATATGTGAGTAAAAGTAAATTCTAATTAGGGAAATCTCAGAGCACAAAACTAAAACTTAAAACTAAAGCGTAGGAATCTTAAGCATTAAAACTAAAATTAGAAGTAAACCTTGGTATAAAGAGATATTGATGGAACCATTGAAAAGGACTTGCAAGTTAAATGACATTTGTTTATTATTGAACTTTGATATAAGTTGTGGCGCCAGAACTCTGAAATAATGACTGCTCTATTATGTTATAAAATGCCTAAGCAATGTTAGAAGTAGTACTGCATGAAGAAATTGGATTTTGTATTTCTTTGATTTTATACATATTCATTATTTTCTTTTCACGGGCACCGACAAGCGGTGACCCTTTTTCTTTCTTTCTCTCCCCTTTCCCATGGGTGCGAGTGTGGATGGCTGACTGACTAACCAACGTGTGAGAGGAAACCCATAGACCAATAAATTTGAACTGGTACTCTGACATTGAGACTTTCTCCTGTCTATGGTTTCGAAAGAGTGGTTGCTGTCGTTGTTATACGTTGTGTCGTCTGTGCCGTCTACACTTCACCCCTACCCGTATGCAAACACACATGCAAACATGTCGGCAATACGTAACCTACACGCAGAATTAAATTCGAGCCAAACAATCATCTTGGTATTCTGTGTGCGATTTGTAATTCTCTTTATGCAAGTCCTACATGGCGTCGACAAAGCCACCATCCCTCCCCTCATGTCGGAGAAGGGAGGGGTGGGTGGTGACAGAGAGCATTCTGGAGAAATGAAATACAATAGACGTGTTCGTTGCTTTAGTACCAAGTATAGGCCTGCATCACTACAAATAAATAAGTAAATTACAAAAGTCAAGTTCATATAGTTATAATTATTGTCATGCGGCATTTCTGAGATTTCTACCTTCTCTGGAACCAGTGTTCATCATAAACAGGCGTCCGAGGTGGGTCGAGTAGTCAAGAGCGATTCCGACACACATGATAAGCAAGACGTTGGTTACCGGGTCGATCGTCAGTGACATAAAATGCATTGTTCCGGCTACATCAACCTTCATTCAGCATAAATAGAGTATGTTAGATTTATTAAGACTTTCTTTACAATGTTACACACTTCTTGTATGAAGATAAAGAGTGAGAAGTTTTAAAAAAATCAAGACAGCATTGCATGATGACATGACAGTACTTTTCACTTTTGTCCTCTGTATAACTTGGGACCTATAAGGCTGAAAGAGTTAAGGCAATCATAATGATCACACTGCAGTTTTCAGTTTGTTTTAGTCACAATCTTACAGATGGCAAAGAAGGCAAAGAGACTAGTTTTGTAGTAATGTTGCCTAGTCCCCGTATTATGTGAGAGGAGAGCAACTATAAAAATAATAAGATGTCATGTATATAATGGTTTTACTAGAAATAGTATTTGCAATGTTCATACTGAATGGTGTTACAGCAAATCTAGTATATGCATAAAATTAATTACAATAGGCATTGCAAATACAAAGATAAAACTTTGCAATGTATGATAAAATTACGGCTTGCAGTACTTAGAGTTTGGAAACAATATCTATTTAATGTATATGGTGTACGTTCAGACAAGGTAAAGAAAATGACATTGCTTATTGACAGCAGTTTCACCACCAACAACAAAAGAAATATTGTCTATCAAATACTAGGAATGATACGACGAAATTAATTCATATATAATTTAAAGTTGTATTGTCATTAAGAACTAAAGCAAACAGAAGTTACGAAAGCAAATTTAATATGCAATTATCACTGTTTATTCGCTTTGCAAAATATGCCATCTATGTTACTTGTAATGTGCCAACTATTTTACTTGTAATATACCAACTATGTTACTTGTAATATATCAATTATGTTATTTGTAATATGCCAACTATGTTACCAGTAGTGTGCCAACTATGTTACTTGTAATGTTCCCACTATGTTACTTGTAATATGCCAACTATGTTACCTGTAGTGTGCCAACTATGTTACTTGTAATGTTCCCACTATGTTACTTGTAATATGCCAACTATGTTACCTGTAGTGTGCCAACTGTTACTTGTAATATGCCAACTATGTTACTTGTAATGTTCGTGTTCAACAATAGACTATAACTAGCCAAATCAACACTTCATAGTGCCTGTGGAGCTCTAGTTGTAGATCCCATTTACTACTCCAAGCACTTGGTGATGGTTGTTGGGAAGCAAATACTTCATATGGATAATAAACATCGTGTCGGCTCGTTAAAGCACCCATGGTTTATCATAATAAAGAAATAACATAAAATGGAATGACAAAAGATTTCATTGAGTGATGAATGAAGAAAATAACAAATATTTATATAATAAACAGATACGAAAGGAGTTATAAATCAAAATCCAGCCGAAATTAACTATATACTCCAAATTCTAGACTTATCCTATTTTTCATATTGTGACACCTATCTGGACACCCCTCATTCATTATGGTTAAAATTTATTAACAACACATACTTAATTACGTGTGATCGAGAATCTTAATTTAATAATTCTCCCACAAGACCAATATGTCTCTCACTTGGTGGATTGTAAGGGTATTATTAAAACCCTAATCTTTACACAATAACAAGATAGACATATACTATTGCATAATGTTTTCTACAGGTGGAAACTTCTTACTAAAGGAGTAATAAAAATCCATTTTCTATTTATATTTCATGAGCCCATATCCACCCACTATTATTCCAACATAAGTAAGAACATATGCAAGAAGGTTAATAAATTTAACAATACATTTATTAAATCAACAATCAAATATACAACATATGGATATAATCAAAAGAGCATTTAACATCACTTCATAACAATGTTCAATTAATGCTAGACAGTCGTACAGTTTAACGTAGCATAGACATCAGCAGTCAAATTAATATATATATATACATGTGTATGTGTGTGTGTGTGTGTGTGTGTGTGTGTGTGTGTGTGTGTGTGTGTGTGTGTGAGTAACAGGCACACCACTTAGTTAATGAAAATTATGATTATTATTTCACTTTTCATAACTAATCACAAGTGATGTGAATCTTAATTTATTTTAAGGTATAGTTAAGTAATTATATACAGGTGACAGACTATGACATATAACATGTAAGTGAGTCATGCTAACATGAGTGGTCTGTGTATTCAAGAATACATAAGACAGCATGGTTACATGTAAAGACTGGTTCAAAATTTCAATTATTGTCTATATATATTATTTAATTTCATAATACGACCATACGGTGTAATAAGAGAATGTCCATTTGGCTTGTTTGTATGAACGAACTATAAGTTAGTTTATAAGAGAACAATGAGGTGTTTCTGAGTGAACTCTACAGTACTTTGGTAGAGTTTGTTTCCAACTTGAATAAATGTGTTCAGCTTTTTGGGCTTTATAATCACTTAGATTTGGTTCCCTGACATAATTGTATATAGTCATGCATGAGGTCCTTGGAACTGTCTCTGGCCTGTGGGTTGTTTCTGTTGCAGTTCAGTGTTCTTCAAAACCACATCCAGAATAAAGTGACATCCAAGATAAAGTGCTGATCTAAATTACACATGGGCTAAGAAATATTCCTCATGTGTTCTCTGCCAGAACACTCTTACTTATATGGTCATCAAACATTTAATGATCATAAGTGAAATATAACAATATAAATTATAGTTAATGTCAAGAGATAAACATGAATATAATATTAGTTAGACAGGTAAAACCAGGGACATTTGGCTGTAATATAAAGAGAGGATGATTTCCTTCTGTGTAGTTAACCATCATTAAAGAGTTAATATTATGGATATAATTTATTAAGGCTGGGAGCCAAAATATTTGTTTCCTCGGAGGTCAGGAGCATTCAACTAACAATTTACAGGTGCGTTTCTGGTACATTCATTCACTTGGTAGAGCTGCACTTTGACTGGTTAATTTAGTGAGTTGTCTGGAATATTCAGGTATGTTTCCAGTCTAGGGATAGGGGTCAGTCTTTCTTGAATGTAGGTTTACGTTTAGTCTATTTTTTGATGAGGGGTGAGGTGGGCAACATAAGCCATTATGTGATATTCCCAGCCTCCCAACAATATTGGTTACTTAGAAGATTAAAATAAAATAACCTACTCCGTGGTTCTAGTGGCAAACTATTTATTAATAAATAAACTAACTATAAGTACAAAATGATTGCTTCAGTAATAATGAGCATATAATGTCACTTTTCTATTAAGCCTCGAGATGACCTGGAATGTAACTCGAGAAAAGTCAGTACTAAAAATAGTCAGTGACAGCAGCAAGTTTGCTGGCTTAGATGTAGTAGAGGTCAAACCTCCTCTTCAGTCCACATTTAACAAGCTGGATGTGGTTATGGTGTATACAATGGCCATGGCACAGACCCATGATCAGTCCTTAGATCATATGCTTTAACACATAGCTATAACAACATGCTGCTATCTGAAGAAAAAAGGTCACCTTTACTAAAATGACTACAGGTCTCTCTCAGACCCAACAATATACTGGCTATACAAAGTTATTCAGGGGCGACATGAAAGAATGTGATAAGACATTAGTTGATATGAGATGACATTCCTCTCAGTCATTATATGAGTTAAATAAATGTACACTACTTAAACACATGTACAGCAATTAAACACAATCAACAATATTATTGATATTATTAAAAAAAACACGATTTTGTTTTAAAAAATCAATCTGTTAGTTTACACTTATCAGTAAGGCAAATTGTTCATTATGTTCTTCACACAATGAAACAAATAATAAACATTGATCTATCAAATGCTGGAATAAAAGAGTTTCATATACCTTAAATGTCTAAAAACGAAAGAATAATGTGTTTTACAAGTAATTTGTAAATCCTGCATTGTCTTAGTGAAATAGATTTTCTCACATTGATGTAGCAAAGTTAATCAATCCATTAAAATATATTTTACTTTGGCTCACTTATTAATTAGCATAGGGTGGACACGGTCTATCCAAAGGATGGCTTCAGAGTGTCACTAAGTTGTGATTGGCAGGTTGATCATCAAGTGTGCTGGAATAAACTGACACTGACACGTTTCTAGAGATATTATTGCTAGGTTACGTTAAGTCTGATGATAGATTTTTAATTCAAGCAGTTTTGTTTATTTAAAAAAAATCTAATTATATGGGGTGGGGGTGGCTGAATATGGCACATATATATGCTGATGTATACTTTTAAAGAGCAATCCAGTTAATCCAAATGATGAAGAATAATGTAATTTATATCTGTACCTAAGGGAGGTCTAAATTATCACATGAACAGTTCATGACAGATGTAAAGGTAATACCTGTAGGAAAGAAATGTGACAAGATTGAATAACAACAGATTGGCACAAAGTTATTTTAAAAACTAAAATTAAACCTTAGAAGACAGTAATATCACAAAATGTGTTCTTTACACTTCATTGTTATACATTTTATTTTAGTTAGAAGGCAGTAATATCACAAGCAAATGTTCTCACTTCGTTAATGCAATATTTTAAAGTAAGAAAGAAGTAATATCACAATAAAATGTTCTTCTCAGTTCATTAAAATAAATCTTTGCAAGTAAGAAGACAGTAATACCACAAGCAAATGTGTTCTCTTCAGTTCATAAATATACAGTGAGAAGATACTAACATCACAACCAAATATTATTGTCAGTTCATCTGCTATTACATGTAAGTTTAGTTGTGACAGTCCCTCACAATTATAAATAAACTGCTGATGAATGGGAATGACATGATGAAAAGTCATAATTACAAAATTTTGTCAATTCATGTTATTAATGTTAGTGCGACAGCCGATAAAGCACAACAGTTTGCAAAATGCCGAGAAATGGCATGAAGCAAATATATGCACAAAATGCCAAATAGAAATAAAATTAAATTAATAAGTCAGCAACACTACTTACGGAACTGTGTTTAATAAATATTATTAAAAAATATTTCAGTGATTCACCATTACACTACTAA
The DNA here is from genome assembly GCA_028829895.1 of Sinotaia quadrata. NCBI lineage: Eukaryota > Metazoa > Mollusca > Gastropoda > Architaenioglossa > Viviparidae > Sinotaia > Sinotaia quadrata. The sequence goes on along the minus strand of CM054178.1, from coordinate 98,544,801 downwards.
GGGAATCATAATTACTTGATATAAATGATTAATTTACCAATGAAATGAGACTAAATGTTACATCTGTGTATACACTGCCAAAAGAAATATGATTACAGTATTACATTCCGCAATAACAGAAGAATGAGAGATAAATAATGCAATAGTCGGTAATAACAAAACAAAATAGCAAAAACTTGAGAGTTATATACATTAAAATAAATAACAAGAATATTTGCAAACAATATCAACAAGAAAGGAGAATCATCTCCTTTTGGATTGTGCATACGTGTATCAGTTAACTCTCATTTCTTTGGTGTTTTTTAACGTTTTATCTCACAGATATAATTTCTTTGTAATGTTCACTAATGTATCATTTAGCTCTCATTTCTTGTGGATTTTTAAAAAAAGTTTTTATCACATAGATCTAATTTATTTGTATTGTGGACTCATATATCAGTTAACTCATTTCTTGTGGATTTTTGTAACGTCTTTATCTCACAGATATAATTTCTTTGTAACGTTCACTCAAGTATCAGATAACTCTCATTTCACTTTACACTGGAGTATGAGTTAACTCCGATACTTTAGATATTTTACAATAGTGTATTAATACAGTCTTTTGTTTCATTAAAATAAATGCATTATTACCGGATTGCCATTAGACTTAGAAAAAGATGATCTACGCTAAGGAAGTTCTAATATTCAAACTCTTAAAAAAAACAACGATTAGAATCAAAAGAAGTCTATTTTTTATTATTTAATTTACTATGCTAAAACTCATGATTGAATTCTATACTTTTTGTTACTGAGTCTCAATGAATAAAATATAAAAACTAATTTCCCATGGTTACATTATTAAATTTTATTGATTTAAATTTGAGTTTCTTGTGTATAATTTATTTTATATTTTGGATAATTTAATATTGAACTTTATGTTTTAATACTATATTTTAGATACGTATTACTATTGAATTCCTGATATATAAATTTATATTTTAATACTATATTTCATTGAAATAAAAATGAATTAATTAGACCTACCATAGTACAGATGACACACAACAAGACTATGTTAGTTGTGACGACATGTGCGATGCCGAACAGCGTCACAATAAAGACACATATGAATGTGTAACCCATGTTCAAATTCATTTCCCTGTGAAGTACCTGTGTGGAAAAAAAGGAAAGTATAAATGAAAATGTGATGAACAAAGTGTGTTTTATTCAATGTATATCACATACTTTACACAGCATACACACAGAGATGCACGCACGCACACACACACACACAATATATATATATATACTCTTTGATGCAAAATACACTTTCATTAAAAGGTGTCATTAACAGAGATTATTTCACTCAGTCCTAACACATTGCACGACATGTACACATGCGCACAAACATATACACTCATACATATAATTGCGCCCAATATGACATTCATCAAACAATACATAGGATTGAAATTTTGTATATCCTAACTCATTATTGTGTACCTTGTAATGATGACAAATCACCTCATACGAAAAATGTACATGTTTTATTTATTTTGTTTACCAATAATGGATACATATTTAAGAATGTAATCAGGTACACTACTTGCAATTCAAATGTAACTCAACATCAACATGCAAATTTGTTGATTAAACTATGAATCACATTTTCAAAATATGTTTTATTACCAACCAGAAAAAGTGATCAACAATAACATTCATAGATTAGCATGTCCTTTCATGAAATTTTATTGAAATATTTAGAGTGAGGAAATCTAAAGATAAACTATATTAAATTTGATTTTATGTAAATCAGTGGAATAACTAACATATCTAGAACCATCATTGTGGTCAGAAAGAAAAAAAATATGTAATATCACATGTCTTTTATGTAATTATCAAATGGTCTCTATAATAAATATTCTTTATTATCCTGTGTCACGGGAAACGAGGAACAAAAATTATATTTTATTTCATCAGATGTCCAGATAATAGAAATAAATGATTATGTCCTGATTTCCGGATATGGTCAACCATATTAACGAAATATAGAGGAGAACTGGGTTCTCGTTTTGTCAGGCGGATGCTAGGCTATTTGAAATAGCCTAGATGAATAGATGAAAACTGAGCATGGTTCTTCAGATATAAATGAACTAAAGGGAGCCAGGAATTGGATTTTAAAGTACGGTCAATTGATTGAGAACTAGGCCCTCCAATATGATTAAGTTGTCAGACTAATGGAAGAGGCAAGAAATGTTTTCTTAAATATACTCAATAGGATACTCAATAGGGGTGTGAGGCTAACACGAGAATTAGATACTCAAGAATATTTGCTCCACAGTCAAACTACCACAAGAGAGAAATATGAGGTCAAGATGATTTCAGGATAACGCAAAAGAGAAGACAACCGGTCCTCAACAATGGTCAACTAAATGTCAGACTAATAGAAATAAGAAAAAAATGCTATCAGTTATGATTAAGCGTATATCATATTGACAGAGAGAGAGAGAGAGAGAGAGAGAGAGAGGGAGGGAGGGAGCGAGAGAGAGAGAGGGAGAGAGGAGTGCTGTTCTCAAATAAGGTCAAGCTATTGTTAGACTATGAAGCAGTGTTATTCGTGAGAATTTATTCTGACGAAGACGAAATAAAAACGTGGCAGAAGAACATCCGCAGATGAAATAAATTGAGATTTTATTATTTTAGGAATAGAAATGAAAGGGTTAATGTAGGGAACATTTAAATACTTGGACATCAATTCCGGAATGAATGTTAATATTATTAATTTGTGATTATTGTGATAATTACGTCTTGGATCACGATAATATTTAATAAAGTTAATTTTCCAAGCACACTTTGGCCATAATATTATCTATAAAATATGTTTTGCATGTCATGCTGCAATAGATTCTTTACTAAAACTTAGTATTCTTAACGTTTGCTATTATTGCTAATGAATATTTGTTAGTGAATTGTTTATCATTAACAAAGCTGACAATGAGTACATGATATATTTCTGTTTAAAGTCCACTTATCTGATCTGACTGAGGACAACATTTTAACAATGCTAATATACATGTTCTTATACTAGTTGTATAAGAACCCACTAAACATCCTTACCCTAGATGCCCCCCAAAATAAATATTCTGACGAATAGGGAAAGCATACTGATGAATTAAACTTTAATATGGCGAGTGCATCTGCAATAGCGTTCAAGGAATCCGTTTCCTTATCCGCAGAGGACACAGGAGGATGCATATACGGAATCCTTGTGGCCTGATTATCCATACATGAAAACATACAAACAAACAACAAGAGTTAAGGAAAATGAAGAAAATAAATTGATCTTGCAAATATTAGTTAAGCAGTGTACTTTATATAAAGAGGAGAACAATTTTAATACAATATGTTTCGGAATAAATTTGCCTCTCCCTATTTGTAAATTGAAATTGTTATATAAACTTTTAAATAGTCAGAGTAACCCGACATTGGGCATTCCCTATGATGGCATTTTTGAAAATGTATAAGTTTGAAGTAAACGCTCGAGGCGAGAAAATGCTAGAAATTGCTGACGTAATGCAAACTGGGTGGGTAGTTTTATTATCCAATGGTTAGCGAGACCAACCAATGGGCTGAGAACAAAAGATTTACTTGATGTACAGAAATATATTGTCTGATCACTTTAATTTGAAATGGCAAAGAAAGGCAGACGTTAATGGTGAGTTAACTGACTCTTTGAGAGATTTTGGACTTGAAATATTTCGTGCATTTTTGCTATTGATATGTTATACTTGTGTTTTACGGAGAGATGTATTGTGAATAGATTATTGTTTCTGAAAATATATTTGAACTAATCTGCTCAGATATAGTATGCCAAAACTTGATTTTGTTTTATTTATTATGCTATGTGCAGGAAAGTGTAAAAAGTTTAGATTTGAATGTAAGAGAGAACAGAGTTAAAGATGTATAAGCTTGAAACTTAGTGTTGTTCCCTGACTATATTTTACAGTGCATAAGCAACTTTTTCATTTCAGTGTTTGATTTGAACCTCCTGGTTTACTGTTTGTAAATTGCTACGAACAACCCTTGTAAAGGTGGGAAGCGGCGTGTAACTGTAAGAATACACTACACTCTATTGATGTATTGCGGCAAGATTATCTGACTACCTGAGCAATTCTGGTGTAGAGAAGTTGTTTGAAATTGCAACATTTATTGTTCTGCTTGAAGGAGTCAACAGGGTGTAAAGAATCACGAGATAATAAGTAGCGGAACAGTGTTTTTCAACATTGTGTCTTTGTTGCAAAAGCATGTAGAAGTACTATTGAGACAGCAGTTAAACAAGGTTATGTAAAAACTATTATCGCTTATCTCTAATAACTCCATTTCTGTTTTCTGATAAGAACTATCCTGTGATTTGTAGAGAGGAGTAAAACGATGTAACTGGAGGGAGGCAAAAAACAATGTAAATCTTTGGCTAGAGGGAAAGTGCAAACACGTAATATGCCAGTACTCGGTTACTTATATATTGCTTTTCTAAAACAATTTTCTGATACAAATAATCTCCCCTGCTTCAAAAACATACCAAAATACAGCTTATCCCAGTACATGATGAACAATTCGAGTTGAGATATAATAGAAATTGCTGATGCACTCCAAACCAGTTTCAATGGTTACGTTTTACAAGAACAGACCAGCCAATAGGCTGAGATCAAAAGTTTACTTGCTGTAGAGAATTTTATTGTCTAATCACTTTGAATTTGGTGTGGCAAGAAGTCTGGTCATGAAAGGCGGCTGTTGGTTTATTAACTGACTGTGTTAGAGAGAATAGATTCAGAAATATTTTATGCAATTTTGCTATTGATATGTTATACTTGTGTTTGACATAGAATGTATTATGTGAGTAGACTATTATTTCTACAAATGTTTCAAATAAGATGCTCGTATACAGTATCTTAAACACTTGACATTATTTCTAGTGAATGCACTCATAAAATTGATATACTGTACTTATGTGGTTATGTATTGGGCTAATAAATACTATTGCAGAAACTTAAGTTGAAACTTGAATGTAATAGAGAATGGAGTTAAAGCCGAATAAAGTAGAAATTTAGCGATTGTTCCCTGATTATATTTTACAGGGAAAAAGAAGCATTTTCTTGTTTCACCTGAATCTCTTGGTTTACTGATTATAAACCGCTATGACCATGGTAGATGTCAGAAGTAACTACTGCAGAGTGTAAGTGTAAGAAATACACTGCATTCCATTGATGTATGGTAGCAAAGTATGCTGACTACATCGTGGAATTTCTGGTACAAGAAAATTACTGGAAATTGCTACAATTGTTCTACAAGAGGGGGCTAATATGGTGAAGAAGCAACTATGGTTAGTCTCAAGAGAATAGCAGCTAATCAGTGCTCTACAATATGATAAAGGAAACATGCAGAATTGACAGTAATAACGTAAACAATAAAATTGTGACTTTGTTATGAAAAGCATGCTAAAAGATTATTGCGGTTTTGTTTAAAACAACGCAATGTAGATACTATTACTAATTAATTTAATAACTCCTTTTCTGTTTCCTAATAAGAACTATCCTGCGATTTGTATTGACATTATTCTGTTGAATTGTGTTTTAGGGTATAAAACTGTAAAGGAATTAAATTTTTTGAATGTGGTTTCATGGAAATATTGATGTCAAGTGATCTTTTTTCATTGTATTTGTTATATGTATATTTGATTGTTGATTTAATAAATTTATTGACCTTCGTACACATACTGATAACCTTTTATTGGAGAAGAAAGTGGATAGAAGGGGGGCTTGCTAAATATAGATTACAAGACAGATTTATCTTCTTCTTCATTAAGAAATTTCCACCTACGGAAATATTGTGTGACGGTAAATGTTTGTTTTTAATAATGTGGAAGAGAGAAAACATTTACAGCACCGCGTATCCACCATGTGAGAGAGACGAATGATGTCTTCTTGTGAATTATTAATAACATAAATTAAAGTTCTCATCACTTATAATTAGTAATGGAAGATTAATTAATAAATAATAATAATAATAATAATAATAATAACTATTAACTATGTGGCATTGGTGTCAATATATAAATATATCCCTATTATAAACAGGAAACATTGTACACAACTCACTGAGTATCTCAGTTCAATCTTCATTAAAACATAAATCAATAAAATAATCTTCATTAAATCGAGGAAAGATGGAATCATAATTTTACAAGAAATGAAACTACCAACCTTTATCTTCTGTAAAGATTCATCAAATATAACATTTAGTTGTAGATGAGGTTGTTCAAACTTCACAAAGCGGTATACCAATTCTACGAATATATCTTCTCGGACTGGAAATTTATCTGCATTGGTAACAAAACAATTTCATTTTACTTATGTGATATGAAAACTTGCATGCATTGTCAGAAATCTATTCTACTTTATATTTAATGTAAGTAATAATATATTTGAAAAAACTCGAAATAGAGAAAAGTTCGAAATTGCATTAAAAAATTATTATTGTTTTATTGTAGAAACTGCTAAGAAAGGAAGATATATAATGTAAACAGAAAGAAATTAAGAAATTCAGAAAGAAAAAAAGAAAGAAAGAAAGAAAGAAAAGAAAGAAATTGAAAAATGAAAGAAAGAAAGAGAGAGAGAGAGAGAAAGAAAGAAAGAAATTGAAAAATGAAAGAAAGAAAGAAAGAAAGTGAGAAAGAAAGAATTGTTGAAAGAAAAAATGTTGAAAGAAAGAAATGTTGAAAGAAAGAAAGAAAGAAATGTTGAAAGAAGAAAGAAAGAAAGAAAGAAATGTTGAAAGTAAGAAAAATAGAAATGTTGAAAGAAAGAAAGAAAGAAGAAAGAAATGTTGAAAGAAAGAAAGAAAAAGAGAAAAAAGAAAATAAGCAAGAAAGAAATGTTAAAGAAAGAAAGAAGGAAAGAAATGTTGAAAGAAAGAAAGAAAGAAAGAGAGAAAAAAGAAAATAAGAAAGAAAGAAATGTTGAAAGAAAGAAAGAAAGAAAAAAGAAAGAAAGAAAGAAATGAAGAAATGTTGAAAGAAAGAAAGAAAGAAATGTTGAAAGAAAGAAAAAAGAAATTTTGAAAGAAAGAAAGAAAAAAAGAAATGTTGAAAGAAAGAAAGAAAGAACGAAAAAATGTTGAAAGAAAGAAAGAAAGAAATGTTGAAAGAAAGAAAGAAAAAAGAAAGAAAGAAAGAAAGAAAGAAAGAGAGAGAGAAAAAAGTAAATAAGAAAGAAAGAAATGTTGAAAGAAAGAAAGAAAGAAATGTTGAAAGAAAGAAAGAAATGTTGAAAGAAAGGAAGAAAGAAAGAAATGTCGAAAGAAAGAAAGAAAGAAAGAAAGAAAGAAAGAAAGAAAGAAAGAAAGAAAGAAAGAAAGAAGTGTTGAAGAAAGAAAGAAAGAAATGTTGAAAGAAAGAAAGAAAGAAAGAATGAAAGAAAGTAATGTTGAAAGAAAGAAATGTTGAAAGAAAGGAAGAAAGAAAGAAAGAAAGAAATGTTGAAAGAAAGAAATAAAGAAAGATCTTACTTATTACGTCAAGATGGAGTGTAACATTGGGATTAGTTGTATCTCGAAACCATTCTAACATATCAGAATACCAGTTATCGGTAAAATCCCTATTGATTAAAGCACTCATGTTTAATCTTTTTCCCAGTCTTTCGAATCTTTTCCGCTCTCTGAAGTAATCCATTTCGCCTGAAATAAAGTATGAATAAAATATAATTTAATTACAAGTATAATTATGTTTTTATTTATACTTTAACCTGGATTTCTTCAATGAAAGAAAATAAAAGGATACTGTAAACAACAACAAAAACCAAAACCGAAATACAATGCTCGTTATAAAATTCTACAGAAAAACTGTTAATCCTAATTTGTGGCTGTCACATTATCTTCAATTGTAATTTGAATTATTAGCTGAATTTTATTTCAAGGTACAAGGTTTTATATGCTCGATGCCCGCCAATATCGGACACCTATTTAAAATATATTGAAATAACTCTTTTGCCAAATAATTTATATCTTTAACAGAAATGTGTCATTTTATCAGAATTAATATGCAAATCTGATATTATTACTTTCTATTCTCAAAAAAAATGTCTTCTTTATTTTTATACGGATATGGTGATCGACAGTTAAATTCAAACGCAGTTTTCTTTCATTTTTGCGTGGTCGATCATTTACATTACAAATTCGCACTCAACGTACATGTACAGCGCCTGACCCAAACACTTTGCAGCGAAAATCAAAATCAATAGCAACAGAAATCAAAACTTTTAATAAATAAGATCACCCCTCCGCCCCCTCCCCTCCAACACACCTAGACAGTCACTCCTCATTAGTAGACTGCAAACGCTATGCTCCAATATGCAAAAAAAAAAATAATTAAAAAAGAAACTAACGCTACCCCAAACTACTCCGACTCCATAAACACGCACTCTAACCATAGTGGGTCATATAATACATCAATATTACGTGATTTTACTTACCTTAAAAATAACATGCTTTTTAAAACTAATCTAGAGATCTGTATAAGTCAGTACTTTGTAAAGATTTATGATCGATAGTGTTTCAGCAGCGCGTTAAAAAAAATAAAACATAGAACGTGCATAGTTCTGCACAATAACTGACTATCTGTTTTGTTCTGCACAATAACTGACTGTCTGTTTTGTTCTGCACAATAACTGACTATCTGTTTTGTTCTGCACAATAACTGACTATCTGTTTTGTTCTGCACAATAACTGACTATCTGTTTTGTTCTGCACAATAACTGACTATCTGTTTTATCCTGCACAATAACTGACTATCTGTTTTGTTCTGCACAATAACTGACTGTCTGTTTTGTTCTGCACAATAACTGACTATCTGTTTTGTTCTGCACAATAACTGACTGTTTTGTTCTGCACAATAACTATCTGTTTTATTCAGCACAATAACTGACTGTTTTGTTCTGCACAATGACTGACTGTCTGTTTAATTCTGCAGTAAAAAAACTAGAGCTGAAAAAATGGCTAGACAGATCTAATGAGACCCTTTCAAAGCAAACTCGAAAATACCTATATCTTCATCATTCCAGAAGAAAGTATAGTTTGCAAGGTATATTTACTAAATAAAGAGACGTTTTCACAGGTGTGTTCTAGAAAACAATAGATTTGGTAATCTATGATACAACTGCACTAAAGACAGCATGTGAGATTAAGCGCATGAAGTTAGATTTGAATTGAACTGAATTGAAGTGAAATTTACTGGAATGAAATGATTTTAATAGAAATAGAATGTAATTCTATAAAAAGAAAAATATATAAATATCTCTCCACCAAACATCCGAGAAATTCTAAGGAACACTTTATCTTGAAAAATCACTGAAACCCCTCAAACTTTAAATCTTTGTTAATTATTTACAGAAATTGCATAAAAATATATTATAAAAATAACAATAAAAGTGACAGAAACCAAAATAGAATAATATAGTTTCTAAAATTAAAAATGTTAGCCATTTCAATTAAGGAAAACAACTATAAATATTATAATCTTATATACTAGAATAGAGCAAAAGATATAATAAGTGGGGATTATTTTGCAGGAGCAATAATATAAAATATACATTAATGTAATGATGTATGTATACAAGTATGTCATACGAATGTGACGGTGTATGCATTATTGGGTTTCTGTGTTATGTAATGTGTGACGCCAATGCTGCCAAGTTAATGATTATGATTATTAATAATTAATTAATATCCATAACTCATTACAAGTGATGAGAACTTTAATTTATGTTATTAATAATTCTGCAGAAGACACCAGTCATCTCTCTCACTTGATAGATATACAGGCGCTGTAAACGTTTTCTCTCTTCCACAATATTAAAGGCAAACATTGACCGTCTCACATTTCCGTAGGTGGAAAACTTCTTACTAAAGGAGAAAACAAACCCGTCTTTAATCTATATTTAGCGAGACCCCATCTACCCACTTTCTTCTTCAACATAAGATTATCGATATGTGTAAGAAGGTCAATACATTTAACAATAAATTTATTAAATCAACATTCAAATTACATGTAACAAATACAATGGAAAAGATTACTTGACATCAATATTTCCACGAAACCATGTTCGAATAGTTTTTATATCTATACAGTATTATATCCTAAAACACAGTTTAACAATAGTGTCAATACAAATCACAGAATAGTTCTTTTCAGAGAACAGAAATGGAGTTATTAGGGATAAGCAAGTTTATTGTCCACGTCAGTTCCACGTGTTTCTCTCCTCGCTGAAAACACTGATTCACTGCTATTCTCTTGAAGCTAGCCTAGGTACTCATTCATCTACCAGCTCCTTCAAGCAGAACAACAAATGTAACAATTACTAGTAATTTCCTTGTACATAAATTGTTTGATGTATTCAGCATACCTTGCCACCATATATCAATGAAGTGTAGAGTATCTCTTATATTTGCACGTTACAGTAGAGGCATCTCACATCTATCAAGGTCATAAATGTTTATAATAAATCTGTAAACCAGGAGATTCAGATAAAACAAGGAAAGGCTGCTTTATCCCTGTAAAAATATAATCAGGAAACAAACACTACGTTTTTAGTTTATTCCTTTTCAACTCTATTCTTTCTTACATTCAAGACTCAAATTACATTTTCCTGCAACAATATTTATTAGCCTGATACATGCATACAGCATAATAAATACATTGCAATAGTTTCTTGAGTGGGTTCACTATAAACAATGTCAAGTGTTTAGCATACCGGATATAAGCATCATAGTTCACAATATGATGAAAAAATAGTCTACTCACATAATATATTTCTACATAAAACACAAGTATAACATATAGATAGCAAAGTGTAAAAAATATTTCTAAATCCATCTTTTCTCAATCAGTTAGTAAACTCACCATTAAGCTACCAGCTGCCTTTCAAGACCAGACTTCTTGACATGCCAAATTCAAGTGATCAGTCAATAGAATTCTCTACAGCATGTAAACTTTGATAGCCCATTGGCTGATCTCATTCTCATAAATCTGAACCATTGGATAATAAAAACTACCCATTAAGTTGGAACTAGTTTGAATTGCATCAGCAATTTCTAGCATATTCTAGCATATTATTCCAACTCTGACACTTACAAAAATACTATCATTAGGAGTGCCCAAGGTCGTGTCACTTTGACAATGTAACAATTTATATAACAATTAAGTTTAGAAATAGGCATACGCATATTTACTCCAGCACATAGTGTAAAGAACAAGTCAACTATCTTGCATTGTGGTCCTATGTAGTCTTACTCTTACAAAATGAAAAATATAGAAGAATTTAAAATGTGTGAGCACTTGCATAATTTCATCATTTGACAGAATGCAAGTGCTGTGGCAATGTACATAAAATTAAGATGCCATATAAGTGTTTTCTCCACAATGCCTGTCAAAACACAGCATAAACTAAACAATGACTCTAGTAAAGTTTCATTATGATCAATGATAAGCATAAATTATTTACAGCTTGTGACCAAATTGTTGTGCAGAGAAGGTAGAAATTAATTCTTTCCATGAATATTATTTTGTGAAATATAAAACCGTTTAGCTGTAAACCCATAGAGTTAATGAGAAAACTATTTGATAAATCTCGCATAATTACAAATGATGCACTCATTACTATTTTCATTGTATAAGCAATATTTATATGTATAGTATTTATTTATATTAAACTATATTAATGTTCTCATAGTCATAATTAGATTTGTACACACCATGAGATCTTCTTATCTACAGTTTATTTTCAGGAAAACGCAAAACTATCCAGACAGTAATAAATGCTGATTTGAGAACCAGCCCATAATTATTATTTCAACAGAGAGTTCTACTGTCCAGTGTTCATTTAACTAGCTGACCAACTGATGAGTCTACTTTTGTTTAGATTCTGTCAACCAAAGAGAGTCAGTGTAAGACAGTATGGAAGAGTGAGATCAAGTGCAAAAAAAAATCTGCATCTCTTTATACTCTACGTTTATTCCCAGAGATGTGGTACTGACATATATCTCCACAACCTAGTAGATAGAAGACAAATGCTGAGATTGTAACCACCAAGATATTGGGTAACTTGTACTTAAGAAAGTACAGTGTGATACCGTATATAAGAAGATGGAATTTGAGTCACTAATTTTAAATCACAGTTATGTCAAATAAAGATTTGATTAAATAATTTGTTTTCAATTACTTTTGTTTAACCCTTTGTGGACATTGCTTTGTAAATTTGACTGAATAACTAGTTCTGGGTTCTGTCAAGAAAACAAGGATAGATAAGATATTAAGATACATACATCTTAATATTTATATTTGTCCAAATGTGGACATGGGTGTGGAGGGTAACAATTCCAACATCCACCTTTTAAAAGATAGTAATTTGAGAGGTATGTTGGCAGATGGAAAAAGGAGAGCAAGTGCACTTATATATATATATATAAATCAAGTAATAATAACTGTCGTCATAATTTTGTAAACATAAGTGCAAGCCAACAAATTGCTTTTTGAAACAGAGCGTGTGAATTATTTTCTATAGAATTTTGTAAATATATAAATTGTATCTACTTCCAGAACTGACGTACATAGAGAATTGTTCGTAACTCATAAGTGTAAATTATATTTATAATGTTGTACAATGATTATATGTCTATTACGTCCTCATACGTAGATTTCTCTCCCTCATTCTCGCCCTTCTCCGCTCTCTCTTTATGTCTCCCTCCCTCCCTCTGTCTCTCTCTCTCTAATTTTTGCAAATCAAGTGTGACCACACATTTGCAATAACAGCTGTCACCGTCTGGGGACTGGAAAATGAAGTGTGCTTAAATCTTTTATAAGAAAACATTGTCATATTTGGAAGGAACAGATGCCATTTCGTATTAAAACTTACCGCAATAAATGAAACCTCTGACATCAGTGTTAGGAAACTCTGTCGCTAGAGCTTCTACAAATAGAGCTGCAGGGGAATTAGATGGAAATAGCCAATTGGTATCGAAATACTGTTGAAGATTTATAAAGCCATAACCATTAATAACCAAGAAAACAAGTGTGATGAACAGGATAACAGCCTGGTGAAAAAATAAAAAAAATATATAAGGAGTGGTGGGTGAGTAAAGAGAAAGAGAGAGGCGTACGAACAATAGATAGATAGATAGATAGATAGATAAATAGATAGATAGATAGACATAGAGATAGACAGATAGATAGACATATAGGTAGATAGATAGGTAGATAGATAGATAGATAGATAGATAGATAGATAGATAGATAGATAGATAGATAGATAGATAGATAGATAGAAAGGCAGTCAGGCAAGCAGATAGACAGACGAAAGATAGATAGATATTTAGATAGATAGGTAATATAATAAATTATTAAAAATGTACGATGTAAAAAGTGATAATTTACTGTGCTAGTAGGATTTATAAATAGATTGAAACAATAGTATTATGTCATGAAGCAAACGAATACTGTTGTGTTTGTGTACTTGTGCTGCTAAGAAAATGCACAAATAATGAGTAAGCAAAAATATGAAATATTTTCATTAATTAAATATTCTGCTAAATTAAGCTTATATGAAAAACTAATCCCAGTAATGACTGAAGCACGGATCTCCGCCTGCAAAATCAGCGAACGGTGGAAGCGGATGTCATCATCATCATCATCATCAATATGATCGTCATTATCATTATCATTATCAGTGAACATTTAGATCAGGGGTGGGCAAACGTTTTGTGCGTAGGGCCACATTGACAAATGTAAAGCTATTGGGGGGCCGCATATAGTATGTCCAATTTGCTTACAGCCCCTATCACAATAAGTAATTATGAATTATTTATAGGTTATTAAACAGTATAAATAACTAATTATTGCAATTTTATTTTACTTACACATTATATTTTATAATATGGACAAAAACGTTTACTAATTTCTTAACAAGATTTTACAATTTTTAATTATAATATTTTTTAAAATTATCAATCAAAGGCTTTAATTTAGATACAAACCGACTACATTGTCACTAAAATTATTGATTTCTAATTAGATGTATGTAACTGCTTGCAATTTTTGACACTATTCTTGAAATCTGGAACAAGTTTACTTGTTGAAATTCGCATGACAGCGTGCAATTTGCAGTCCGACAATAAAGACCTATTCTTAGATTTGTTGATCTTCAAGCAAGAAAATCTTGTTCGCAAATGTATGTTGATCAAAACAATGATAAAAGTTTAGCTACACAGTTTTTCAAGTTGGGAAATGATTCTTCTGATAAAGATCCATAGAAATCCAACAATCTGACTTGAATTTTTCTTTCAGGTTGTCACAGAATGGAAGGCTCGTTACAAGCCGACCCGAGCTGAAGTTAGAGATGCAAGGGGTGAAGTCTATTTTTTTGGCCTGCTCCGGTGCACCTCCAAGAAAAGCCCGTATGACATATGCCAGTACTACGTTGCGTCAGGTTGTTACATAGACACACATGACATACACCATTGATGTTTGGGTGGGGCCCAGTTTATTTATGTCATGCCAAGGAACGTTTTATTGGCGGTGTGTGTTGTGAGTGAGTATCATGAATGTGAATAAATGGACGAACAGACGAACGGTGCAAAACAATACTAATACAAATTCTTTCGTCCCTCTCAAAAACTATGAATAACAAGAGAGTTGAAAGATGGTTAAATCAGGTTATTTATTTCCCGATTTAAAAGGGGCACTACTCTTTCGCACAGTGATTAATCATTCATTCAACTTTCCAATGTCATACACTCTGTGGGAAATGGGGGGGATGAAAATGATGAAATTCAAAATATAAAATAAAGTTTAATTACACAATTCTTATGCGGCAAATGGGGCCGCTTTAACAATAGTTCACATATAAGGTAAGCATTAATTTTAACATTAAAGTTCGTATTTCACAAATGACATAATAGTGTTCATATTCTTAGAGTCCTAGAGTTAAGTATGTGCACGTTAGCCGTGCTAATTATTACTCACTATTAATGTCAGAGTTCCAAGGAGATGACGTAATCTCACACGTCACTTATAAGGGGCACTTCAAAGCGAAGACATGACGCAATTGCGGCATTGCATTACAGGTGAAGATTCTGCAGAATCTAGGCACCACTTTCAGATTATCACTGGGGAGAAATCTGAAATTTAGCTGACTGTTGTCAGCCTCGATAACTGTCGTTGTTTCTTGGTTGTCATGGAAACGGACACCCCAACGACGTTTAGCATTATCGGATGGAGTCGTCCAGTGGGATGTGTCGTCGCATTCTATTGAGTGTAGAAATCCGGATATCTGTTAGACTATCTCGGTGCTAGCCTCTCAACAGTGGAATAGAACTGTCAAAACAAACTCAGACAGGGGGGAGAAAATGATTGGTCCCTCGTGTCGTTAACTGCATACAACCAGCGTCGCATACATCGTTTTTTTCTTGACAGTGAACTTCCCACTTTGCCAAAAGTTATACTGAAGTAATTTTGCCTCGTTACTCAATATATGGCATCAGACGGATGGAAAACGGATGGAAAGAGATTTTTGCAGCTTTCCTTTATGAAATCTCTGTACATGAGATAATTCATACGTGAAGTTAGACTGGCTTCAGACGAATCAACGTTTTCAACAATGAGAGTAAAATCTTCCTTTTGCCTCTTATATAGCTTCACTGAAGGTTTCCAGAAACTTCCAGAAGCTATGCCCTGTGACTTGATTTTGCCTTGGATATTTAGTGCTGTCCATGCGGCACGTTTTTCTGTGGTCAATGCTAATACGCACTGGCCTTTTCTCTCGTAAACAACATGTGACCAGTAATGCATAATTGTCCCAATTGTTCAATATACATATCTTTCACAAACTAATATATATATTCAATATGATATAATAACACACACTGCGTCACGAACGTCTGTCTACTAAAGAGATCTTAGGTGACCGTTACTGGAGTTACATGCTACATATGAAACATAACAAAACTCGGGTTACTTCAACTAGTTTTGTTAGCGGTTTTTTAAAATGAAATAAAATATAATTTCTGTTCCTCGTTCCCTGTGACACAGGTCATGATCTGCTTTTAAGTCAAGACGCTCCAACTATATATAACGAACTTCTGTAAGTAGTCATAAACAAAGAAACGCACGTAAAATTAAATAGCCGTAGATCTCAGCGCACGTATACTTTTGAATGAACTATTGACATGTACTTTAATGATATGCACTTCGTGTTAACTTTTCGTATTTAGATTTTGACATGAATTTTGATGATATACACTAAGGATGACTTTGGTCATTTGAACTTTATGATTGGTTAAATTGACCAATTGGTTAAATTATAGTATTTGCATTGGTGCCGTATCATTGCCGCTTATAGATGAGAGAGAGCAAACCTTATATTTATTTATTTTTTATTTTATTTACATTTCATCATTTGTTATTTTCCCCCTCCCGAAAGAGTGTGTGTGTGTTCCTTTGAAAGCGCCGTACGTCTGATTTAACCACTGTGTGAAAGAGAAACGCCCTTGGGTCAATAAACATATTCATATCTTTTCTTCAAAACTTGTTCGATATCGTTTTGAAAAGGGGGAAAGTGGACTTTCGTTTTGTCTCGTATCCTTTGTTCGTCTTGTATTGTCCACATAAATTTCACCACCATCCCCACTTGCACACTCACGAGCACACACGTCAGCAATACAGAATAAAGTTTGATCCCCCATCCAGTATTGAGGATTTTGTGTTACCAACTTCACAGTCCGACTTCGTTGCTGACAAATGTCTACGTCCACTTCCTTCCTGTCACCAGGGCGGATGTGACAATCATTTACATTATTCATGTTTTCAAACCACACCTCATTAATATAAAATGTCTAATTTGATGCATGTAGTATGTGTTGAAGACGAAATTAGTTACTGACTTTCCTAAGACATAGTAATATGAGAAGGTATATCGTTAAACTTCGAGTATCATGCGCACTGTTTAAAGACTTCAGAATCTTGATGTACATTACAGACAATAGTATTTGTTACTGGAAGTCTAATTTAGTAGATGCATTAGAAGATGATGTCGGAAGACATCAGTAAACTAGAAATTATTACACTTATGATTATGGTGCTAAAAGCGACAACATACGCCTACCTTCGTGATGCAATTCATCAGGAAGGACTAAATCTTTTCCTCGGCAATTTACCGTGAATCCTTTGACTTAGATCAAGAAAATTGAGACATTCCAAGCTTTACAGACGCGCAAACAACTTTTACTCGTAAGTTCTTTGAAGAACTTATATTTTCTTTTCTTTCTAATTTTCGTAAATTGCTACATACCTTTAGAGAAATAGTACTAAAATACAGGTAAGATGCCAGCTTCAATCCGATACGTATGTCAATTTTAGGAGAAACGTAGCAATCTAACGCACGAAGTGGCCGTTGCTTTAGGTAATTCAATGGGCACAGAAAATGTCGGGGAGCTTATCAAAAAATAAATCAGATTAGAGATTTTTCCACTAGGAAAAGATTCACAAGTCAAAGTCGAATATATATTATGGGTAGACATTTACTTGAGACTTGCGTTGACTAATATTCATCACAGGAGCTGCAGTAGACTTTTCATTCAGCTAGCTGTGAGTCTTGATTATGCAATGTGTAATTTGTATATATGCGCTATTTGTAAGAGTGAATGGCTGTTCCAGTTCCTGCGGATGTTTTGGGACTGACCGTGGTCTGGATAATTTGTTTGAGATTTTACGTAATACAAAATAATTATTACTTGCAATATCGAGTGAAAAACAAACGTAAAAGACAAAAAGAGAGATTAGCTATTTTCAAAAAGGAAACTAATGTATCAGACATTATAGGTAAAGTAACATATGCTTGCATCTCCAAACAACAACGAAATACGAAAGGATGAATGCAGAGTTTACTGACTGACAGGGAAACAAATGGATTAGACATTATATGTAATGGATCTGACTATATCAGTATGCTAGAATACATTATCAAACATCGATAACAATGAAACTTGTGAAGAAAACAGCAATATGAAACTTTAAAGATACCTTTTCAAATGCAACTCATAAAATTGTTTTTGAACGAAAAACACCCGTATTCTTCGTCACTAGATATTCACGTACTAATAAAATGGTTATGGTTGCATAGAGATACACAAAACATGTTTCAAATTATGGTTTTATAAAATTACAAAAAGACTGTTATTTTCCCATATATTTCAACTTCATTCAAGATATGGAAAATTCACTTCAGAATTTACAATTAACATAGTTCTTCATTATTTTAAAATATATATCGAATGACTTAACACAGGAAAATAAAGGCATCTATTGTCGACAATGCTTGAAATTGTCAAATATATTTTCATCACTCGCTGACATGCCAAACATACCATGACCATTCACTGACATGTCAAAAATACCTTGATAAATCTCACTGACATGATGTTCGAGATTACTTTGAATATGATTGGCAGAATTTCGCATCTTATTGGGGTGTAGGTCTCGGATTGCCTGTAATTATATAAATGTTTAAATAATGTTGTGATGGTAAAGTAAGTTAGTTATCTATCAAATGCCTAACTAATGAAAGACGTGACAATAAATCAAACGGATATAAACAATCTTAAATAATATAAATAAATCTTAAGTGTCTTAAGTTTTTTAAATGTTCTATTCTACGTGTGCTGAGGTCTCAATGTTATTATAGAGTTTTATTTTTCATTACTCACATATCAGCTATGACTCATTTTTCCCATAGGATCCTTGCTTCGCTATGACTGCTGTCATAAATGGCAATTCTGTTGTCGCTTTCTGTATAGGTAAGATCTAATGGCTGTTTCTTGTAACGACAATTCGTTGTCGCTGTCGTCACCTGTAAGTGAATGTGTCCTCACGACGTTAACAATCGTCCTCCGGCATTGGAAATAATACTCGATTCACTCGCAGAATAGGATGACTGGACAAATAATCCTAGATAGAGAGCTCTACTCGCTCCTCTATCTATCACTGTCAATGGTTGACTGGAGAAATAATCCCAGATAGAGAGCTCTACTCGCTCCTCTATCTATCACTGTCAATGGTTGACTGGACAAATAATCCCAGATAGAGAGCTCTACTCACTCCTCTATTATCACTATGAATGGATAATCCTTCGAATCACCAAGCACAAGACTATGTAATCCAAATCAACGAACTTTCATTTTCGTCAAGAAAAATGTACAGAAAGCTTGCCTTCACTTGCTGAACACACATTGTGACGAGAGAAAAGGAGGAATTTTACGTCTCCTTGCCAGCTGTGTACTCCAACACAAATGTTGGTATCTCTCTCTTAGTTACTGTATTTTTACTCCCTCTTATTTCTTGCTTAATCTTTTTCATAAAACATTTGCTGAGTTAGTAGTTTCAGCAATTGGGCATGCGTCGACAAAAGTTCATGTACCCCTCGCTTAACATGCATTCTGCTTTCTTGCTGCAGCACAAGAATGTGAATATTTCTAGACCTCAGACTTTTCTAATCCTACCAAAATCACTAAATGTATAACATATTGTTTAAATTATTCTTAACGTCAATATATATATTCCTTAATAAGATCGTTACAATAATGAATGGGTCGCACTCACACAATGCATAAATCTGTTGCATTTATACAATACATAAATCTCTAATTACACAGAAACACTTTATGAAGTACATTCTATAATCTAATGTCAACACAGAGTGTTTGCCAATGAAATACAGGTGAACTCTTACATAATTAATGTTCCTCAGAAAAAAATAATTGTAATAGAAACAACGACCGTGTTTACGAGCGATCTTGGCAAACCCAAAATATTTATCTGACAATAATTGACACCACAAACTCCGCTCTTCACACAATCACTACTTCGTCCGCATATAGAAAAATATAATCCTAAATGCACTCATTAATTTCCGTACAGATACAAACACACTAAAACATTTTAGGCAATGACATTAAAAAAGTAAACAAACAATACAAAATAGATATTACTTTACATTACCACACTACCATCTTGCATTACAAGAAACTAACACTCTCCACGTGCACTATAACCTTCTTCAAACTAAGGGGAGAAGAGGAAATCCTCACAGGTTCAAACCAAGACAGTGAACATCAATAGATGGAAAGTCTATTGCGGATCCTGTGAAGAAATAATTTATTTTAAAAAATCTTGAATTTTGATCCCCTGTGATTTGTAAGTTAGAGCGAACAATACGCTGACGAAAATGTAAACAAATAGACAAAAAAAGGGGGAAAAATGGCATAGGAATGCTTATATAATACACAGTCAATTTAACTCATTCACTCATACATACACTCACACATACACACACACACACACACACATTATATGTGAAAAGAGAGAGAAAGAAAAGGGAGATATTGATAAAATATTTACTTTAAGCAAGGAAAGCAAGCATTTCGTTTGTCCTCCTGACGCCTAATGTCCAGGCTGAAGCATGCTGTGAAGAAAATTGCCTGCATGAAGGAAAGGCCCAAGATTCCAATGGCACCAAAAATGCAAAAGGACTTAATTGTTGGAATCATCTGCCCAAATGAGATATTCCAAAAGGTCCAGTTAGTTATTTTAACATTTACGTCTATGCACAAATAGAAAGATACATAAATGGCATTTTGGCAAAGATATCTAATAAGCATTATGACAACCGCATGAAAGGAAATGATCCTTAATAAATATGCCTTGCATCTAAATTATTCGAAGGATTGCATATAACCTACAAAAAAATTAAATTACTGAAGAAATATGTCACATTTGACTTTTGTAAGAAAGCAGAGAAAGAAAAAAACGGTTTATGTTTTCTGGGTATCTAGATTAATATGTTATATATGCAAAATAAAATTCCCTTTAATGGAAATAATATATCCCACATATTATCTTGTAAAACTTTCAACCTGTTTATAAAAAAATGCAAGCTGAGAAATTTATACAAGTTTTTTTCAAATCTAAATACCATATACTTAGAACTATTTGGCACTCCATTACTCTCCCCTCTTTTGATCTTTCCACATGTGCAAGATATATGTACACTATATAGTAATATACTATGATCCATTCAGCACATTTCTTTACACTATCACACTTTCTCCACCCCCGCACTTCGAATACACCCTTATTGCGAGGAAACAATTAATTAGACTATTAGATATCTGATTAAGTGCATGGTGGATTGGTTGATTGTATTTCATTTGTTAGTTTATTTGGTTGGTTATATGAGAGTGAGTGAGTGGGTGAGTTGCGAGTTAGTGTGTGAGAGAGAGTGAGTGAGCGGCCGGTTACACATATATGAGTCATTCACTCCGATTTCAATCAGTAAATCTGTAAAGCAAATAAGAATAAATCAGGTTCCACTAATTGAAACCTGCAGCAAACGAAAGCCAAACGCTTACTGTTGTAGAGCAGATTATGAATATGAGGGAGTGTGTGAAACAGGTGGCTATGAGGGTGATTCCCGCGTAGCGCAGGATGTTACCAGTCTTCGTCACGATGTCGTAACCATCAGCAGTAACGCCCACGTCTGTAAATGCTCGAGTGATGATGAACATATAGTCCACTCCGATGGCTGAAAACGAAACAAACAACTGTGTTCATGTCATCTTCGGTTCCATTCAGTTAGTGTTGGACATTGCGCTGAGTTTAATTTATCTTGAACTATTTAGTGTATTCGTGTTACGTTAACAACAAACAAAGCTATTCAACACTGAAATTGAATGACTACATCTGACATGTTAAAATAATGTTATTTCTTAAGTTTACCTACACATACAGTGAACAAATATAAAATGGCTTCCTCTGCAAGATTATTAATGTATTCTATCTAGAACCCTCCAGTTAGGGGAAGAATTACATTTAAATCATTATAACTTTTGAAGAGTAAATACTCATTTTTGTAGACTGATTTTTGTCACCATATATGTTCAATGAAAGGTAGAACACTTCTGAACGACAACTTTGTTAACTGTAGACTATGTACCTAAGTTAAGTGCTTATCTATTATTTCAATTGTAAATATTTGTTCGTCTTGACTCTTTAGTACAACAGTACTTTCAATCTACGCTTCTGAATTGAACACAGAAGGCTTTGTGAAATATTGAACACAGGTCAAATTAAAAAGCAAATGTGCAACATATCCCGAAAGCAATAAAAGAGAGAGTAAAATTATATGGATATACATGGTCTACGAAATGAAGGTATGATTACACGCCCCGCGCTCTACATAATCACTACTTTATTCACAAAGAAAAATTAATCCACAAAGCACTCACCAGTTTCCATTTATACTGCTCTGCACAAATAGTCAGCCCTTAAATTGTCACTGCATTTGATGACTTCCACAGTATATCTTTACATTTGTAGTAATGACCACTTGGTCAAACACTTGTTTGCCTTAAACGAGTGGGCTAAGTCTGAATGACACAATTCTTGCCCTTTAGGTAGACGTGGAAATTCTGGACTCTGAAGTAGGGGAAACTTGCAAAGTGTGTTGCAGAACAGGAGTGTGCTATGCATTATTGATGTATCAGAGCAAGTATGGTGGGTACATTCTGGTGCAGTGAATTTACTAGAATTGCTGAAATCATGTCCTACATGAAGGACTGACACAGGGAGAGACATTCGAGAATATAGCAGCATGTCAGAGTTTCCAGTGGCGGGAACACAGACTGAGCACAGACATTATTGCAAAGGCAGGCGAAAGACTGTGGAAGCAGACATTGTGGCATAAGCAAGTGAAAGACTGTCAAGTAGTGCTTAATTCAGGTCACTAATTTTACCATTTAACTCTAATAACTCTTTCTCTTCTCAGATAGGACTAACCTGCGATTTGTATTGACTCTATTGTTGAGATGTAATTTTATTATTATATATATGTAGAGAGATAAACAATAATTATCCAAATGTGGGTTCATGTAATATTGATGTCAAGATATCTATTTCATTGTAATTGTCATATATTTGTTGTTAAATTTATTGACCCTCTTATATTGATATTGATAATCTTATGTTGGGGAAGAAAGTGGGTGGATGGGGGTTCGCTAAAATAGATTAAAAACGGATTTATCTTCTCCTTTAGTAAGAAGTTCCCACTCATGGAAACCTTATGTAACTGTAAATGTTGGTTAATGTTGTGGAATAGAAAAAACGTGCACTACGCCAAAATATCCACCAAGTGAGAGACGAGTGGTGTCTGTTGGAGGATCATTAATAAAATAAAATTAATATTCTCATCAAATGAAATTAGTTATGAAAAACTAATTAATAATTATAATTATTTTTATTTTCTAAGTGGTGTGTGCTGTGTCACAGTGAGATAAGATTGCTTTCTAAATGTCAAAAATTGTTTTCCACATTTACTAATATCACCACAATTACAATTAGTTTAACAATGTTGAAAAAATGATCTCATCATCAGACAGAGCCTACACACTTTATGTGACACCAAAGCCACTTAGTTAATGGCTAATGTTATTATTTATTAATTAATCATCCAAACCTAATTATATGTGATGAGAATCTTAATTTATGTTATTAATAATTCCACAGCAGACACCATTCATCTCTCTCACTTGGCGGATATGCAGGTTCTGAAAACCCTTTTTCTCTTCTACAACATTAAAGACAAAAGTTTACTGTCACTCAATATTTCTGTAGGTGGAAGACTCTGTCTTTAATCTATATTTTAATGAGTCCCATTTACTTCTCTAACATAAGGTTAAGGTTATATATACATATGCATATATATTATATATGTATACAGTGTGTGTGTGTGTGCGTGTGTCACGGTCAGGGGGATAATCAAGAAAATTAATTTTTTAAAGGTATTTTTTATCTCCCCTTGTCAACTCGCGTGATGTGTTCGCTCTTTTGTTATTGTTATTTGGGGTAAATGAGTGTCTAATACATGCACTGTCAGTGAGTTTGTGTGCATGCATTCTTATTATGTGCTTTTAGCATTTTAATTAAATTCGTTTGTACATTTATCTATAGTAAGAATAGCTAGTTATGTTACAAGTAGGTAGAAATTGTAATTAGTCTTTTATAGCTCTTTATTTTAATTTTTAGATAGGGATTATATTTTGTTATTAGAAGTTAATGCGCCTTAGCTGTAATGCACCCACATAACAATAGGAACTATAGTTAGGGCAGTTGAATAAGAGAATTTCATGTTTTTGCCATGCGAGTTTCCTGGAAGCATCAGAAAGCTCGCCGGTTACATAAAAGGATTGTGACGCTATTTTTAACTTCAGTGATGAAAACTGGAAATAAAATCCTTCAAATGTTCGCTGTTCATTCAACCAAAATATTATTTCTTGACTACCTGGTCTTCCATGATATTGGTTTTCGCTCTCTATCTGGCCACTCGGATGGAGCAACATATGACAGCAGGAACATACCAGTGTCCTACGGAACTGAGGGACTGTTGAGCTGGGCTAGGATAGAACATTTCATACATACATTCAACAGGTTATCACCACTACATTTATCTCACTCTTCAGCGGAAAACATGTCCAGCATTTTTTCATTTTTCGGGAAATTACATTTGGGTCTTCACTCATTTGCGAGTGGTCCACTCTTCAGTGCCGGCTCATCATGTGGTTTTCACTTGTGTCCGCTGCTGTGTTATATATATTTCACTTCACCAGTGGGTGTTTTGAACATTCTCATCATTTGTTCAGTACATACTTCATCATCTTCGTGCTCATTCCAGTATGTCAGCAAGTTTGTAACATTGTGTTTTTGCCAATGTGTTGGCAAGTGGGATTCAACCTCTTCATTTTCATGTAGACATGTTTCCTGCACCATCACTTGAATGTTTTTTCTTTGAAACTAGTATGAAGTTTAACTAGAGATATAATTAGGGGTGCATTACTTTAGGTGGTTTTATTTATAGTTTATTCTGCTTTATTCAGAACGTTCTTTATCAATGACACTTTGGCTTTTCACCAGGAACTTCCTACATAAACATTTAACTTTGATTAATATAACCATTGTGATAGTTTTTGTGGTTGTCACCATCACTTTAAGTAAAATTTATCATTTGCATTGGGTTTTCACCCACATATTTGTAATACTAATTTCATTATTGCGGTCATGACCACTGTTTATATTGTTGATTCAATTTTATTACTTTTATTTATTCATCAATTCATTGCTCTGGTCCCCCATCCCATGCATGTTGTGTGTGTGGATGTTACTGGGTGAAGGACTAGCAGTCATGTGAAAGTGAATAAATCTTGCTAACTCTTTATTAAGAGTTGGGCTTTCTTTACTGTGAGGAAATACATTAGTGCGGCTGTTTTTTCGTTCATCCCGTTCGTCCCTCATATTCACATTCATACCCACTTACTCACACTCACTGCCAACCTTCACACTTTACCCCACTTTTCAGAATAAATTATTCCTCTACCACAAGAACATCTTGGTGTCTGTATGTCTGTATATATATATATATATATATATATATATATATATATAACAATTACAGTGAGAAAAATTACTTAACATCAATATTTCCACAAATATATATATATATGCAAGAAGGTCGATAAATTTAACAATTTATTTATTTAAATCGACAACAAATTGTATATATAACACTTACAGTGAGAAAAATTACTTGACATTAATATTTCCACAAAACCACATTTGAATATTTTTATATCTATACAGTCTCATATACTAAAGACAATTCAATAATTTAGTATTAAATACAAACCACATGATAGTACTTATTAGAGAAAAGAATAATAGCTTCTGGGTAACCTGCTTTAGGTGCTGTCTCAATAGTCATTTGCATGCCTTTGTAACACAGTCACAAGTTATTGTTCACATCAGTTCCATGTGTTTCCCTCCTCACGTTGTTAACACGGATTCACTGCTATTCTCTCAAATCGATCTGATGTAATAGCTCCCTCAACAGAACAACAATTGTAGCAAATTCCAGTAGCCTCCTTCTACCAGAAATTGCTTGATGTAGTCAGTATACATTGCCACCATATATAAATGGAGTGCAACATATTCATTACACTTATACACTGCAGCAGAAACTTCTCGCCTCTACCCTGGTCATATCAGTCTATAATCAGTGAACCAGGAAATTTAAAATGAGGAAAGGCTGCTTTCTTCCTTAAAAATATAATCAGGAAACAAATGCTAAGTTTCCAGTTTATTACCCTTTAACTCCATACTTTTACATTCATGTCTCAACTTACATTTTCCTGCAACAGTATTTATTAGCCCGAAGCATGCATAAAACATAATAAATAGAGCATAATAGTTTTATGAGCGGGTTCAATAGAAACAATGTCAAGTGTTTAGCATACCAAATAAAGGCATCATATTTCACAATTTGTAGAAATAATAGTCTATTCACATAATACATCTCTACGTAAAACTCACTTATAATGTACAATAGCAAATGCACAAAATATTTCTAAATCCATTCTCTCTCAATCAGTCAGTTAATTCACCATTAAGCTAATGGCCATCTTTCATGACTGGACCTCTTGCCACACCAAATTCAAGCGATTAGAATCGTCTAGTGCTTGTAGACTTTTTATCTCAGCTCATTGGCTAGTCGCATTCTCGTAAATCTTTACCAGTTGGAACTGGATCACAGTGCACCAGCAATTTCTATCAAATTTTCAATGGGAGTGTTTTCTCCAACTCTGACAAAAAATATGTCGTCATAAGGAGTGCCCAAGGTCGGGTCACTTCGACAATTTAACACATTATATAACAAGTAAGTCAGGAAATAGGGATAGACAAATTTATCCTGCCACAAGCACATTCGTGTATAATACCTGTATACACTAACTGAAATTAAAGTATGGTAAATTGATGCAGAACCTAGACTAACTACATGGAAATTATAGCAAAACAATTACGGAAATTGTTTAATCAATACATATGAATTGTAAGATCAGTGAAATGCTATAGTAAAATGATATCATACCGTGATTTAATCAATACATCGATATAATACAGACCAGTAAAACGGTATGGTAAAATGATGTCATACCGTGGTTTAATCAATACATTGATATAATACAGACCAGTAAAACGGTATGGTAAAATGATATACCGTGGTTTAATCAATACATTGATATAATACAGACCAGTAAAACGGTATGGTAAAATGATGTGGCACATTAGTTTAATCAATGCATCATGTGACACAATGCCACCCTAGTTATTGGTTATTATTATTATTATTATTATTATTATTATTATTCAGCCTCTTCCACGACTTCTGTTTTGACTGTCGGTTGTGATCTTACACTTCATATGTATTGATTAAACAATTTCCGTAATTGTTTTGCTATCACTTCTGCTTTTACATTCCACAGCCTCTGAATTTCTAATCTGAGGTCTTGATATTTTTTTCTATTTTTTCTCTTTCTTTTGTTTTTATGTTTCTATCACTTAGAACAGCGACATCAATGATTGTTACTGTTCTGTTGGCCAGAACCTGACATCCAGATAGTATGTGCTCTGTTGTCTCATCCATGGATTTGCAAAGTCTACATTTGGAATCATTTGAAATTTTCATGATTTTTGTTTTGTGTGATTTGGTGTTGAGTGCTTGATCTTGTGCAGCTGTAATGAGTGCTTCTGTTTCTGCTTTCAATCCTGCCTCTTTCAACCATTTGTACGTTGATTGCTTTGTTGATATTTCGTCGGCTTGTCGTACATAATGGCCATGCAGAGGTTTCTGGCTTCAGGTATGTGCTAGTTCTTGATTCGTTGTTTTCTTCCATGTTTCTTTGTCTGTTTCTGGGGGTTGGAATAGTCCACTCATCTTTACTGCGTCTATCAGTGGATCATCTTTGTTGTTATTCCAGATGTAATCCACAAGGCCAATGACTTCTCCTTCAATGACATGTTTGATTTTCTTGAGACCTCGGCCTCCCATTTTTCGAGATACATAGAGCCTGTCTACGTCTGCTTTGGGGTGTAAGGCTTTATGTAATTGTGAGTAGTTTTCTTGTTTTTCTGTCCAGTTCATTTATTTCATTTGCTGTCCAATCTATGATACCTCCAGTGTAGCTTACTATAGGTATTGCGTATGCTTTAAGGGCTTGTATTTTGTTCGCCCCATTTAGCTTGGACTTCAGGACTTGTCTAACACGTTATTCATAGTCTCTCTTAACTTTGGACTTAACTTCTCTCTGCATATTTTCTTGATGCTGTAGTATTCCAAGATACTTATATCCCTTTTCCATTGAAACATCGTTGATTTTTCCAATGTCGATTTGCAGGCCCTCTGCTGCTTTGACCTTGCCTTTCTGGGTGACAATTCTTCCACATTTCTCAAGGCCGAATTTCATGTTAATGTCCTTACTGCAGATCTTGACAGTATTGATCAGGGATGTGATGTCACTTTCATTTTTACAGTACAGCTTGAGATCGTCCATGTACAGTAAATGGCTATTTTATTATTATTATGCCTCTTTCGACGACTTCTGTTTGCCTGTCGGTTGTAATCCAAGGTCTCGGAATCTTACCAAGATTCTGGAAGATCCAAGGTTTTACGGAGGATGTGGGCACTTCCGAGGAGCGCTGCTTTGAGTAGTGGAGCGATTCTGTGCTTTCCAGGGAGTTTATTCAGGTAGCCTTCCAATTCAGATGTTATGTTCCCCAAGGCTCCTATCACTATAGGTATCACTTCTGCTTTTACATTCCACAGTCTCTGGATTTCTAATCTGAGGTCTTGGTATTTTTCTATTTTTTCTCTTTCTTTTGTTTTTATGTTTCTATCACTTGGAACAGCGACATCAATGATTGCTACTGTTCTGTTGGACTTATTGAGAACTAAAATGTCTGGTCTTCGTGCAGGGATCACCCTATCTGTTCTTATCTCGAAGTCTCACAGTATTTTGACTTCTTCTGTTTCGGTGACTGCTTCTGGTTGGTGCATCCATGCTCTTTCTGGGTTTTTTATGCCATAGTTCTCACACAGATTTCTATGTATGTATTTTGCCACTTCATTGTGTCGTTTGGTGTATTCTGTTCCTGCCAGAACCTGACATCCAGATAGTATGTGTTCTGTTGTCTCATCCATGGATTTGCAGAGTCTACATTTGGAATCATTTGAAATTTCCATGATTTTCGTTTTGTGTGCTTTGGTGTTGAGTGCTTATTATTATTATTATTATTATTATTATTATTATTATTAATCCAAAACTAATTCTCCAGAAGACACCACTAGTTCATGTGCTTAACATATAACATACAAGCATTATAATTCATGATTGTAGAAATAATGATCTATTCACACAAAGAGCTATACATAAGAAGCAAGTATAATAAATCAATAGCAAACAAAAACATTTATAAGCTATTCTCTTTCAATCAATCAGTTAAATCACCATTAAGCTAACTTCCACTTTTCATGACCGGACTTCACCACATCAAATTCAAAGTGATTAGAAAATAGAATTATTTAAGCAGGTAAACTTTGATCTCAGCCCATTGGCTGATCTCGTTCTTTGTAAATCTTAACCATTGGATAAAAAATAAAAGCTACTCATCCACACAAGGCTGGTATAGATAACATCAACAAGTTCTAGAACATTCTCTCACGAATTGTTATTTTAACTCTGGTACTTACAAAATACAATACCCGAAGGTCCTGTCACGCTGACATTAAACAAGTAATATAATATTTAATTTTAAAATTGGGACAGACACCTCTGCTCTATCACACCTCTATATAGTACCGACCAATAAAACGGAAAAGTAAAATGATGTGGTACATTGGTTTATCATTATATCCTTATGGAACAGACCAGTAAAACTGAATAAAATGATGTGGTACATTGGTTTATCATTATATCCTTATGGAACAGACTAGTAAAACTGAATAAAATGATTTGGTACACAGATTTACTCAATACATCGTGTATATATATATAGTACACACCATTAAAACGGAATAGTAAACTGATATGTTACACTGATTTACTCAATATATTCCATATAGTACAGACCAGTAAAACGAAACAGTAAAATGACGTGGTGCATTGGCTTAATCAATACATCGATATAGTACAGACCAGTAAAACGAAACAGTAAAATGAAGTTGTACATTGGCTTAATCAATACATCGATATAGTACAGACCAGTTAAAAGGAATAGTAAAATGGTATTCAACGAACCATTAAATAGTATGGTAAAAGTGAAGGGATAGAGACTAAATAATTACAAGAAAAGGCATTCGGGTAGAGAAAAGACCAAGGAAACAGTAAGGTAAAAGTGATGATAAGCATACCAAGAAAAAGGAATGGTAGAACTATATGCAGAGGTCCGAACTCCACACCAACCATAGAAGCAATTCCGTAGGCGATTGACAATGACATTGAGATACCAAAGAGTCCAGATAGGCTCAAATAAATCTGTAAATATGGAAAGGAATAATAACATTAACAAGCTTGCAAAAGATTACTAGAATGTATGCTGAAATAATATACATTTTAAACTGTAAAGTATATTTAGGCACTTGTAGAAATAATTTCACCTTTCATGTAGAATTTTAGATAAATTATTTAAATTATAACCTCAAACGCCTGCCTATAAAATAAATCATCTAGTGCATAAAAAGGATAGGATAAACAATAATACTGTAAATATGTAAAATAAATAGCAGAATTTGATATTGATCAGTACTGTAGATGGGAGCACTAGACATTAGCTTGGAAGCAAGAAGTTGGGGTTTTAATCCCCCCTCCTACATTCTTTGAAATTCTTTTGAAAGATGCGCCTCTCTACTCCTCCGTCTCTCTCTCTCTCTCACTCTCTCTCTCTCTCTCTCTGGTACTGGGATGTCAAGCCGACCTAATGTTATACTCCGACAACCTTTTTAAGAGCTAATAAAAATCTCATTTAATTATTCATTTTTCTATTCCATTTGATTTTTTAATTCAGTTCTAATACGCATGCATCATTTCTGCCGTTCAGTAACATTGCTCCATCACCACTCATTCTTTCTTTCCTTCCTTCCTTCCAAACTTCTTTCCTGCCTTCTTTCCTTCCAAACCTCCTTACTTCCTCCATTAATTCCTTTAAATCAAAAGTAACTGCATCTAAGTGAAAGACTGAACTGTTTCATGTTTGCTAAGCAGTGTACATTCTTTTCCATGGAAAATTGAAAAGAAACAATATCTTACTCTCTGTTCGACAAGGTTGACCCGACCCAAGACAGCAACCAAGAAGCAAGCAACAAAGAAGTAACCAATGAAAAGAAATACTGCATAACCATCTGTCAGGTCGATGTCTGTATAGCTGCAAAAAAAAAAGTGAATTACATATAATTACTGGGCAACATCAAATTTGCTGTCTAAGATTTTTGACGGATTTATGACAGTTTTGTTGTGCTGGATCCAAAAATGACATTGATTTTGTTCAATCAGGTCAACTTTGTGATCTATTTTGATCAACTTTTTTAATCTATAGCCACATTATTGTTTTTTTTTAACATGTAAGGCTATTTTCTATTTATATGATGTAAAATTCTTTCTTATTTCTTTAAATAAACAAATTATAATTTGTTTAACATAATTATGAAGAGGTTACATAAGCTATTCTTTTAAATAATTGATATAATTGATATTTTGCTTCTTTAGGTAATGAAATGGAATCGACCAGAAGACATTGCAAAATAAACCCGATGTATTCTGCTACATCTGCGTCGAATACACCATTGTTCCTAACAGGAATCCAGTAACAGGTTTTATAAAGCATGCTTACCATGCTTATTTTGGTGACCAGGATAGAATTTGGGCGCCACACAAGGTATGCAAGACATGCACCAAGAATCTGCGTCGTTTGACCAAGGGTAAGAAGAGTTGTCTGAAGTTTGGAATTGCTATGGTTTGGAGGGAACCGACAAACCATGTTACTGACTACTACCTCTGCTCTAATGATGTGACTGGGATTAACAGAAAAAAACGGAGCAGCCTTAAGTATCCCGATCCTGAATCAGCACGTCGTCCAGTAGCTCATTGTAATGACATTCCTGTACCTGTCCCTGGAAAACTTACCAACATTAGTGAAGAAGAATTCTCTAGTGTTGAAGAATATGAAGAAGAAGAGGAACTAGTGGTTCTTGATGCTGATGCTCCAAATCTTTTCTTGCAAAAGGAGCTAAATGATCTAGTTCGCGATCTCAGCTTGTCAAAGTCATCTACTGAACTGTTTGGCATCCAGAATGAGGGAAAAAACGTCCTTTCTGACAGTGTTCGCATCACCTTCTACCGCAAGAGACATCAAGAGTACCTCAGTTTTTTCTCTACAGAGAAGGACATGGTTTACTGTACATATATTGCAACAGCTTCTGCACAAGCTTGGAGTGCCACAGTATAAACCTGAAGATTGGAGATTGTTCATTGACAGCAGCAAGCGATCACTGAAATGTGTTCTGCTACACAATGGTAACTAGTTTGCCTCTGTACCTAACTCACTCGACTGCACTGAAGGAGAAGTATGAAGTGGTTGACTATTGAGAAGTTGAAAGCTGGCATTTTTGATGGTCCACAACTCCATATGCTAATCAGAGATCCAGAGCTTGAAAACTCAATGAAAGAAGTGGAACTGGAAACATGGAAGATTTTTGTTCTGGTCGTGAAAAACTTTCTTGGCAACAATAAGGCCAGGAACTACGCAGAGCTTGTTGCCAAAATGCTGACTGCTTTCAGAAATCTTGGATGCAACATGAGCATAAAAATGAATTACTTATCCTCACATATGGATCGGTTTCCTGAAAATCTGGGATCAATGAGAGACGAGCAAGGGGAGAGATTTCATCAGGATATGAAAGAGATGGTGACAAGGTATCAGGGACGCTGAGATGCAGTCATGATGGCTGATTACTGTTGGACATTCCTACTGCTGAGCATTCTAGAAGTTCGAAGAGACAGAAATTCAAGCCCTGAAATTTGAACAATGATGACCTAATATTGAATGTATATGTACTTACTTTTATCAATGTCTACTATTCAATGTACACTAATCAACTTTTGTAACCTTTAATAAATGAATTGTGTTAGAAAACGATTTTTTAAAATTTAATTTAATTTTTTTAATTTAAAAACCTATTTTTGAAGAGAAATGTTAACGAAAATTGCCGAATAATGTTACAAAAATGTAATCGATTTAGTTATTAGATCGGATTTATTAAAATCGAATTAGCACAAAACCTGACCTGAT
The DNA here is from genome assembly GCA_028829895.1 of Sinotaia quadrata. Classification (NCBI taxonomy): domain Eukaryota; kingdom Metazoa; phylum Mollusca; class Gastropoda; order Architaenioglossa; family Viviparidae; genus Sinotaia; species Sinotaia quadrata. The sequence continues at coordinate 98,511,503 of CM054178.1, read as the reverse complement.
TAAAGAAAACGGATGTCATTTTTGAATTTAACAGTGCAAAAATTGTCGGTGGTGGTTCCATTAACTTCTTTTCTTCTGGATTCCCACAAGGGACTTTTCGTTTGGCAATGTTCTCAGTCCCTTTTTGGAATCCGAGAAAGTGGCCACATTTTTCTTCTTTCTAGTAGATAACTTACAAAAAAAATTGTGACGAGAGAAATATTATAATATTTCTCTGAATCGTATGCAAGAGTACCATAAACAGCAGTATGATTGACCAGTGATGCACTGTGTAACAAATTTTCACTTTTGTTCTGTTCCTGGGTTGAAAGTGTGTTTTCCTAATCCGTTAGGTCTAGAACAGAAAGGAAATCGCTGTTATTTCAGAAAAACTTTGCTTCTGTGACCGGGAATGAAATTTGGTAAATCGCGTGTGTTCGAGAAAATTCTCGATTTGCTTTCAATGCCGAGCTTCCTCCCTGAACTGCTAGAGTTGTCCACATGTTTCTACAATTCTCCTGAACACTCTAGAACGTTCAAGAAACTTCCAGAACTTTCGAGAAACTCTCAGAACTTTCTAGAACGTTCTTGAACGTTCCAAAAGTAGCTGTACAAGTATAAAAGCACAGGTGTCTCGAACCAAGATTCCAATTCGTGTTATTGCAGACTGAAAGGATAATGATTCATAGTTGAAGAGAAGTTATTTATTTGATATGGCATCAAGAGATTGTTTGCATCCAGCTGATTCATTCATCGGCCATCTTCAGGGGACAGCAGCAAGTCAGATAGCGAGGCAGATACTGGAGATATGGACTACGATTCCGCAGATGAAGTTGGGGATAGAAAGCCGTACTTCCCTAACCAGAAAGACGTGAACGATTTAATTAGGGACCTCAGGCTTACTAAATTGAATGCTGAGCTTCTGATATCCAGGCTCAAACAGTGGAACTTGGTTGATGATAGCGTACAAGTCACGGATCAGAGGAAGCGGCATCAAAGATTCTCCAACTTCTTCAGTCAGCGTGATGGGCGCACAGCACAACGATGTTGCCGGTCTATTCCAGGCTATAGGTATCGCATGTAATCCTATTGAATAGCGCCTATTCATAGACAGTTCATCCCAGAGCCTCAAAACCGTGTTGCTTCACAATGGAAACAACTACCCGTCTCTCCCGATGGCCCACTCTGTGCATCTCAAAGAGGACTATACCAGTGTCAAAATGTTGCTGAGTGCATTAAAGTATGACGACTACGGATGGGAGGTCATCGGTGACTTCAAAATGGTATCATTCCTCATGGGTATTCAAGGAGGTTTCACGAAATTTCCTTGTTTCCTCTGTCTCTGGGACAGCCGTGACACTAAGGCGCATTATCGCACAAAGGACTGGCCACAACGGACCGAGTTTTCTGTTGGAAAGAGCAATGTGAAGTGGGCGCCGCTGATAGAACCTCATAAAGTGCTTATGCCACCGCTGCACATCAAGTTAGGCCTCATTAAGGAATTTGTCACTGCTCTTGACAAGGAGTCGGCAGCATTTCAATACCTCCAAGATCTTTTTCCAAAGCTGTCCGAGGCTAAGGTCAGGGCTGGTATATTCGTCGGACCACAGATCAAGAAGATCATAGAATGTGAGGATTTCGCAAAGCTGTTGAACAGGACGGAGAGAGCGGCTTGGAGCAGTTTCGTTGCAGTTGTTCAGGGCTTCCTAGGTAATCACAAAGCTGAAAACTATGTGGAGTTGGTGCAGACTCTCATAAAGAATTACGCCACAATGGGATGCAGAATGTCTCTGAAAGTCCATATCCTTGATTCGCATCTCGACAAATTCAAGAACATGGGCGCTTACTCGGAGGAGCAAGGCGAGCGCTTTCATCAAGATATATTGAACTTTGAACGTCGTTACCAAGGACAGTATAACGAAAACATGATGGGGGACTACATTTGGGGGCTACTTCGAGAGAGTGATTCACAGTACAATCGTAAATCTAGAAAATCTACACATTTCTGAACCTTGTTGAGTGGTTTCCAACTGTGTTTGTCTATTCCTTGTGCAATTTTTGTTTTTACCTGATCATAATGACGAAAATGAAAACAAATTGTTCTATTTTCACAAAAAAACGAGTTTTCTTCGTGCTGTTGTCGTGTAAGCAAAGTTTGTGCTTATTGAAGTAATTTTTTCACGTACTTTAGACATAAGCAATTGAAATATAACACTTAGAAGCCAGGAACAAAAATTGTGTTACATAGTGTATAATCAGTGCTTAAATTAGGACGGAGTCGTAAAATGAAAACTGGACATGTGACAGTATCTATACGTAAATTGCAACTATAACACATCAATAGCAAAAATGCACAAAATATTTCAAGTCTATCATTTCTCTATCAGTCAGTTAACTCACCATTAAGCTAATGGCTGCTTTTCATGACTGGATTTCTTGCCACACTAAATTCAAGTGATTAGACAATATAATTCTCAATAGTATGTAAACGTTTGATCTCTTGTTCTTGTGTAAATCGTAAAATAGTAAAAACTACCCATCCAGTTGGAATGGGTTTGCATTGCATCAGCATTTCTTAGAATATTTTCAACTCCAGTGTTTACTCCATAGTAAAACAGCAAAGGTCGTGGAAAGTTAAAACAGGACTCAGGCATTGTAAGTGGGCACAATAAGACAGATTTGAGACAGAATAGGTCAAACAGCATTAAGACAGTGTAAGTCTTGGGCACAGTAAGATAACGAGACATCATTACATATATACAATACTCTGAGACATTGTGAGTCACTAGCAGAGTAAGACAGAATTGAGACAACGTTCATCTAGCAGCATTAAGTCATAGTAAGACGTCAACTCTTCCAGAATACATTCAACTATTAGTGCACAACTAGGTAACAACGTGTTTAATTGAAGGCACAGTCGGATACAACGATTCTGTTTAGTGCAAAGTATAGCCAGACAGTAATGAAATACATTACTGGGGAACACAGTCATAAAACAACATATCGAGTACTGGAGAACATAGCCAGATAATCACTGAGATAGTTTAGTGAAAGACAAAACCAGACAACAATGAGAAATTGTAATGGAGGGCAAAGTAGAAATTAATAGACTGTTAGTGTAATGTTAACAGTTTATATTAGGCATAATTAGACAATAGTATGACAGTTAAGGGCACAGCTAAACGCAACGACATGTTTTAGTGGAGGCGTAATTAGACAATACAAGACAGAGCCAATATGAGTCAGATTAGTGGAGGATACAAAATAACAATAAGACTGTTAGGTAAAGTGCACACCCAGACAAGAGTAAACATTTCATGGGAGGGTACAAACGTGACAGCAATGAGTCATTTTAGTAGATGGTACAACCAGACAACAGTGATATTGTTTAGTTGAGAGCACATCAAGACAATACCGAACTAGAGAACACCAGACATATATCACTAAGTCTAGCTGAGGGCACGGTCAAACAAAGTTGAAACGCTGTGTTAGAGAGAACCATACATATATCACTGAAAAGTTTAGCAGAGGGCATAGTCAAACAACACTAAAACATTGTGCAAAAGTATAGAGCCAGATTACATTATAACTGACCTTCGATCGGAAATGACGTAAACTTTGTTAAAGCCTTCGAACGGTTTCTGACCAGCTTCAATAAACGCCGCTTCCCACTCCTTGACACTTACTCTTTTCTGAAATTATACAATTAAAAATAATTTAATACAAACGTTTAATTTACTGATATGTGTGAGTGCCTAGTATTTAAATACTACATCATAGAGCAATAGTTCTGGAATTTAAAAATTAATGTTTCTATATATATATATATTATAATATCTATGAATATAATAAAGCCAGAAACAAATAAAAATATGGCTTATAAAGAACAAGAAAGGAATAATAAAGCCAGGGACAAGAAGTAAATCCAGAATAAAAGAAAGCAATGGACCATAATTAGATTAGTAGAAATAAAGCTAGAGACAAGAAGTATGGTCAGGATACAACAAAGCCAGGGACAAAACTGAAGCCATATTAGTTTTAAAAGGACAAGAAATAACTCTAAAATAAAATAAAGTCAGGGACAAGAAATAAAGCTAGAACAAAATATAAAAAGAAAAAAGAAAGCAACAAGAAGTAAAGCTAGAATAAAATAAGATAAGAAAGAGAAGTAAAGCTAGAATAAAATAAGATAAAAAAAATGAGAAGTAAAGCTAGAATAAAATAAAGATAGCAACAAGAAGTAAAGCTAAAATAAAATAAAGATAGCAACAATAAGTAAAGCTAGAATACAATAAAGATAGCAACAAGAAGTAAAGCTAAAATAAGATAAAGATAGCAACAATAAGTAAAGCTAGAATACAATAAAGATAGCAACAAGAAGTAAAGCTAGAATAAAATAAAGATAGCAAAAAGAAGTAAAGCTAGAATAAAATAAAGATAAGAAAGAGAAGTAAAGCTAGAATAAAATAAAGATAGCAACAAGAAGTAATACTAGAATAAAATAAAGATAGCAACAAGAAGTAAAGCTAGAATAAAATAAAGATAAGAAAGAGAAGTAAAGCTAGAATAAAATAAGATAAAAAATGAGAAGTAAAGCTAGAATAAAATAAAGATAGCAACAAGAAGTAAAGCTAGAATAAAATAAAGATAGCAACAAGAAGTAAAGCTAGAATAAAATAAAGATAGCAACAAGAAGTAAAGCTAGAATAAAATAAAGATAATAACAAAAAGTAAAGCTAGAATAAAATAAAGATAAGAAAGAGAAGTAAAGCTAGAATAAAATAAAGATAGCAACAAGAAGTAAAGCTAGAATAAAATAAATCCATGGACAAGAAGTCAAGCCAGGACAAAATAAATTTAGAGATGATACAGTGTGTACATTCATGGTGACATTAATTAATATGTTTATAGACCATTTATCATTTTTAAAACTGCGAGCCATGGGCTATGGGCCATTTTAATATGAAAGTTAATATCGCCGAAAACATTAACTTACTTACCAAAAAAAAAAAGGAAACAAGACATAAAAGATGGACATTAACCTCGGTGAAACAGACATTTGAGAAGTGAAGTAAATGTCAGTGTTGTACTGTGCCAAAGAGCGACATCTCACCTTATAATCGTCGTGTAAAAGGAAAGTCATGAGGGCAGAAGTTGCACCAGCTATGTCTCCTCTGATCCTAGTCACACCGCCAAGAATACGCTCTGGTTTAATGGCATGTCCAAATAGAGGGCTGAAGAAATAATGGCTGTATCTGACAATGTATTCTTAATTAAAACAACAAATAATACAGATACATTCATTCACACGACTGAAGACTAGTTTGTATAATCTCCTAATCAGATACCTATATTTAAAAAATTAAAATATATATAATCTAGACTGTTCAAGACAGGGTAATACGCAGGAGAATTTCTGAGAGGATTTTCTATTTAAAAATACTTTGACTTACGATGATAAAGATAATGACGGAGGTCACTGAAATACAAAGGGATGAGTGTGTTGATGGTAGTAATGATAATTGTGATGCTATAAATGAAGAGTGATAATGATGACACCCCATAGTTCCATGATGAAAAGCCTATTTAGTCTACAAAGTTCACATATAATATATGATACTAGTCAAATAACATCAACGTCTAATACAAATGGTTCTTACTTCCAAGCATGAATTGTTAGAGACCATTGTGTTGTTATGTAGTCAATCATGAATTGTTAAAGACCATTGTGTTGTTATGTAGTCAATCATGAATTGTTAGACCATAGTATTGTTATGTAGTCAATCATGAACTGTTAAAGACCTTTGTGTTGTTATGTAATCAATCATGAATTGTTAAAGACCATTGTGTTGTTATGTAGTCAATTATGTATTGTTAGAGACCATTGTGTTATTATGTAGTCAATCATGTATTGTTAGAGACCATTGTGTTGTTATGTAGTCAATCATGAATTATTAAAGACCATAGTATTGTTATGTAGTCAATCATGTATTGTTAGAGACAATTGTGTTGTTATGTAGTCAATTATGAATTGTTAGAGACCATTGTGTTGTTATGTATCCAGGAAGCAGTTGATACTAACGAATGGATTGTACAACCCGCATTTTGGGTGTACTCAGAGTTGTTGAGTTGTCTTTGTACATTGAATTGTGTGTACCTGACTGCATGATATACATTGAATTGTGTGTACCTGACTGCATGATGTACATTGAATTGTGTGTACCTGACTGCATGATGTACATTGAATTGTGTGTACCTGACTGCATGATGTACATTGAATTGTGTGTACCTGACTGCATGATGAACGTTGAAACATCAGACTGGATGTTAGTAGATGAGATTGCAATCAGTCTAAAAGAACATTATACACACAACTGTAGCCAACTGCGACCTACACAGGTATGTCACATCATGGCTGTATGTCATCCGCCTTACGATGAAAACAGTGTGCCTATAACTTACACTTATATAGTGAATTACTTCTACAAAGCAAATTCGCCCGTTCGTTTTTAGTTATATAGTTATATAAATTAAACTTATTATTTCACTCTTAGTAATTTGCTAATTTAACCATATTGAGCCTGTCAAGGTTACTGTCAACCATGCTAAATCTCAAGTTTCACACTCAGTAGACAATGCTGGCTTGTTTACCTGATGAGTGATTTGCAATAGATATTTATATGTCACTAGACTGAGTGACAGGACACTTAGGAACGCATAGCCAAGGGCTCATTCTGATGTCATGCAAAGTGTCAGCGAGAGAATCGATTTTCGTCTGTTAGAATATTAGCATAATATGTAAAATTTACAGCATGCACAGATTTCTCTCCTGTCACTGAGTTAGCTTAGAAACTCTTCCATGTTACTGTGATCTCAAGACAGACCTTGGTCCCGTCTGGGGGATGGCCCATGAGCGCCATTTGGTAAACTAATTGATTGATGATGAGAATGAGAAAGTTTGGATTTAGAAACATTTCCTTATAGTATATGTTCTGAACGGATGCACTTAATTACGATAAATTGGTGTAAAGCTTAATTTGATTAATTATCTATAGAGAATTTACGTGTACGTCACTGTTTTCAGTAGAGCACGTCCTCCCACCTTGATCTCTGCAGTTTGGTTACCTGATGGCTTCTCCAGTTTGGTCATCAGAGGTGGTTTCCGCAGTTTGGTTACCAGTGGTTGCCAGTTGCTTTATGCAGTTTAGTTACCATTTGATGTTTCATGTCTTAGTTTGCAATAAGTTATATTTTAGTACTTATTTTATTTATTTTATTGTTTATGGTCGTTAATCATTTATGATAATTTCTTCTCAATATATGCTAATATAAAATTAATTAACCAGTGTAATAGAGAAGTTTAAATGACATTTTGGTGTGTACAGTAGTTAAGTACATTTAGTAAGCGAATGACCCCTGGACAATTACCTAATTTGAATTAGTAGCAAGTAGTATAACATTTCATATATCTCTTAGTATTCCTACAATTAAACCTCCACCTGCATATAGTCATATCCACTGACAAACTCAGTAACACACATGCACAGGTGTGTGGTGTGTGGTGTGTATGTGTGTGCACGCGCGTATGCGTGTGTATGTATACAACTTGGCAACAACTTACACTGATCCCAGAAAGTGGTAAGCACTACTTCCCATGTATAATGCATTCTTGACGTCACTGATGTTCAAAAGTACTCATTAAACTATGCAATCCCGTAACTCGTTGAAACTCTGCCTAGTACACGGTTGATCACGCGTTCAGTCCAGTTCCATTCTATCGACGATGTCATATGATTAAGAGAACACATATCGACATACTGTATCAGAACTAAACACATATCGACAAACTGTATCAGAACTAAACACATATCGACATACTGTATCAGAACTAAACACATATCGACATACTGTATCAGAACTAAACAGTGACGAGACGTGCAATTCGTAAAGGAACCATGCTGAAACACTTTAAGAAAAAACACAACAAAGTTACACATAAAAACACGACATAAACGTACCTGTGTGTTATGACTTTTAGATCTGTATTAATTTCAGTCTGAGTGAGACTGTTGATCCTGGTTTTATTGTAGGCCCACAACTCCAAGATACTTTCCACAATGCAGTTTTTGCCAGCTCTGAAACAATACATTCATTCTACATCACAATATGTTATTTGCTGTAATTACAACAATAAACCATAACAGAAATAGTCCATGGGTTTTTTCATTTTTTATACTTTTCTTTCTTTCTTTACTTTTCTATTTTGGAGGTATGGGGTTGTTTGTAAGCTAATTAAAATGTAGGACAACACTACGTTTAAGATAAACACCCCTAAATTGATCGACGAGCGTCCAGAGATTATTCCTCACAAAACAAAACAAAGACAATATATACGTTACAAAAAGATTAATTTTACAAAATGAAGATGATAAGAGTGATGAAGTAAATTTACCTATCCCTTTTACTAAACTTAATAATTATATATTTGTTGCCAATGTTGACGTGACCCGACTTGCTTATGATGACATTTTTGCAAAGTACCTGAGTTGGAATAAACAACTCGTGTAAAGAATATGCTAAAATTGATGATGCAATCCAAGCCAGTTTCAATTTAATGACTAATAGTCTCACACTTGTTCATAACAACTTACTTCATCCAATGAGGACGGACCGAAAGTTATAGTTTTGAAAAAGTCCTACATTCTAATCACTTTAAATTTGGTGTGATTGAAGTATTGTCATGAAAAGACGCTGTAAGCTTAATGGTGAGTTAACTGATTGATTGAGAGAGAATGGACTTGGACATATTTCGTGCATTTTGGTATTGACATATTAGATTTGCGTTTATGTAGTGATGTATTATGTGAGTAGATTATTACTTCTACAATTGTGAATTATGATGCTTCTACGTAATATGTTACATACACGACATTTTTCTAGTAAACCCATTCATAAATTAGTATGTTGTATTTATTATGCTGTATGCGTGTATTGGGCTATTAATTCTGTTGCACGTAACTGTTAGTTGAGACTTGACTGTAAAAATATGTTAAATATGATTAAACTGGAAAACACAGCGGTTTTTCTCTGATTATGTTTTACAGGAAACAAGCAGCCTTTCTAGAATTTCACGGTTTATTGGTGTATAAACCATTACGACCATAATAGATTCGAGAAATCTCTATCCCAGTCTGTAAATGTAAAGATACACTGCACTCTGTTAATGCATGAGAGCAAAGTATGCTCGACTGCATCATGGAATTTCTGGTATAAGGAAATTACTAGATATCGCTACATTATAGTTCTGCTTAAGGGAACTAATATGGCAAATGAGTATCGATAGAACTGTGGCTCGTGGATCATTCTACAGTGTGCTAAAGGTACATGTGAAGAACTGAAAATTTTATTGTAAACAGTAAACTTGTGACATTGTTATGAAAGCATGTAAAAAAATCTATTGAGGCATCACCATTGACAAAGTTATGTACAAACTATTATTGTTTTCTCTTCATAACTTTATTTTGATACTAATATGCTGAATTATTTGTTAGGATATAAGATTGTTAGCATTGACATTATTCGAATGTGTTTTCAAAGAAATATTGATGTCAAATAATATTTTCATTTTGTATTGTTATATGTAAATTTCATTGTTGATTTAATAAATTTATTGTTAAATTTATTGATTTTCTTTCACATATTGATAACCATATGTTGTAGAGATAGTATGTGGGGGGAGTCTCCCTAAATATAGATTAGAAATGGATTTATCTTCTTTGGTAAGAAATTTTCCACCTATGGAAATATTGTCTAACAGTAAAAGTTTGTCTTTAATGTGGAAAAGAGAAAATATTTACAGCACATGCATATCTGCCAAGTGAGCATGACAAGTGATGTCTTCTGGAGAATTATTAATAACTTAAATTAAGATTCCCGTCACTTGTAATTATATATGGATGACTATTTGTAATAATAATAACCAATAACTAGTGTGGTATTGTCACATAACGTGGGTAGGCTATGTCTGGGATGAATACAAATTTGTTCAAAATTGATAAACAAATTGTCATAGTGTTGAAATTAGTAAATGTAGAAAATTATTGTTGAAACATTTGTTGAGCTTAGAACCTAATAGGAAATGCTAGATTAAACACTCTAAAGAAAATACATAAATTGATTAATAAATTCATTAAGAATAGACATTTCTAGAAATCATCCTTATTTAGTTTATAGTCCTGTCTAGAAATGTATCTTGCTTTGTCTATCCTGTTCTCTTTTGAAATTGTTAGTAAACTATTTTTTGCTTTGATTATTATTGTTTGTATTATGAATGTATTTACCATAATGTCTATTACTGCGGTGTAGAAATTGCATTATTTACCTTGTGCTTATCTTAAGAGGTAGATTAAGTTGTACTAATTGGTTGTGTGTAAGTGATATTTTGTAAATCATCTAGTCACGTGATATAGTGTGATTCTCGAAAAATGTAAGATTTGGAAGGAAATAGAAAGAGATGAACGCAGAAGGGAAGAAAGAAGCTAGTGGTTTTGGGTCTTTTGGGACATGAAGCTGTAAATCTTGGTATAAGCAATGTGAAAGAAAGAGAATAACTAGAAATAAAAAAGAGAAGAGTAGAAATAAAAAAAAGTAACATGAAAGAGAAGTACTAGAAATAAAAAAGGAAGAACTAGAAACAAACAATAGAATGTGAAAGAGAAGAACTAGAAATAAAAAAGAAGAACTAGAAACAAACAATAGAATGTGAAAGAGAAGAACTAGAAATAAAAAAGGAAGAACTAGAAACAAACAATAGAATGTGAAAGAGAAGAACTAGAAATAAAAAAGGAAGAAATAGAAATAGAAAAGGAAGAAATAGAAATAGAAAAGGAAGAAATAGATAAAAGATTAAAGACTGAAAGAGAGGCATTTCCCCAGTTAAAAGCCGATGATAAAAAAAGCTTATTTTAAATCAAGTGAAGTTACAGAAGATAGCCTAAAGATAAGTGAGATGGCAGTTAAGATTCAGGAAGTTAATTTCATTTTCATTCCTTCAATAGCAAAGAGGAAAATATTGAGGATTATGTGCAAAGGTTTGACCAGTGTGCCATAAGATTAGGACTACCAGAAAATTCATTAACAATTTATTGGCAGGTATGAAAGGTCAAGACAATATGGTCCTTAACATATTTTTGGAGGAACAGGCTATGTACGAGGGTTATAGATCTGAACTGTTAGCATGCTTTAAGATGACTAGCAATCGTAATACAGAGGTTTCGCCAGTATAAATGAGAATCAACCAAAATATATTTACTGTCAGTAAACTGCAGCACATCTTGACAAAGTGGTTAGAGCTAGATGAGGTGAAAATTAACAGTGGGAAAGATGTTAGGGATTACTTTGTGATTGACAAATTACAGATGTTGTGTCCACCAGCACCTTTAGCTTATGTTAAGAACAAGAGATTAAAACATCTGAAGGGATGGTTTGAAGCAGGTAACAGACAACAAGAAATATATGGGACACATGTTAATCTGACAGTTAGGCATCTTTTGAAACATGTATACCAGTTAATGAACAAGCAATGCTTAAACTTCAGAGTGACATGCCAGATAATAAAACTTATATGGAATCCTCCCTTGCACCTCCCCCAATTAGGAAGAGAAAAGATAGAGCACCCACACCTCACCACAACAGTAAAGACAAAAGATGTTAAGAACAAACCAGTATTGTGCTTTAGCTGTGGCAAACCGGGTCACATCAAACGTTATTGCCCAGGTTACATAATGTCATAAACCCGAGTGGTGCACCTAGTTTTAATGCATACATAAATGAACATTGTGTTCCAGTTCCCTGTAACACTAGTTGTGGAATATGGTTAGCAGTGCATCCTAGCATACTAAAGGAAACCAAATACACTGGAGAATTTCAAACAATTACTCTAGCCAATGGTGTGAAGGATAAAGTACCCATTGTGATGGTAGACATAGATAACAAGTATGTGTGTGGATGTATTCGGGTTGTATGTCTAGTAAATTGTGTTGAGAGTGTTATCAAGGGATGTAAATGCGTTTTCAATGGTGAGGATACTCCAGATTCGCTTGACAAGCAGTGCAGAAAGCTGAAGCTAAAGGCATGTGTGAAGGCATGCAAGGTGAACCTGTAATAGTTAGCGACAAGTGTGATTGTGATGTGTCGACGACTTTGGCTGAAACTTATCGTTGGTGGGGCATGTCACACAGAAGTCAAACTGGACTCAATCATGGCAGGGCAGATGATATTGTTTCTTACCTCAGAATGGGCTGAATCTGAGAGAAAAAGGCCCTGCTCAGAGCAGCAGAATTGACAGTTGATTCTGTAGAGAATGGTTGTGAGAAGACCAATCTCTCAATATCACATGTGTCTAAAACTCTAAATCATCCAGCAAGGCTACTGAATTTCGCTGGAAGGATGACCTCTTGCTTCGTAAACAGGAATTACTAATAGCAGTCAGTTGATGGTACCTCTGAGCTATTGAGTGAATGTGCTACATTTGGCTGACGTCATCAATTCCAGTCATCGCGGACCAATCAAGCTCGTAGGGAGATCGAGTTTTATTGGCCAGGTATGATGTGAGATGTTCGAGTTTTATTGGCCAGGTATGATGTGAGATGTCCGAGTTTTATTGGCCAGGTATGATGTGAGATGTTCGAGTTTTATTGGCCAGGTATGATGTGAGATGTTCAAGTTTTATTGGCCAGGTATGATGTGAGATGTCCCTCAGTACTGCCAGTCATGTGATATCTGTCAGCAAGTGAATAGGATGTAGCAACACCTGGTCCCACTAGAGGTAACCCCAGTACACATTCTCCAGTGAGATTGATGGCTACTTGCCTAAAAGATATTCCTTTTAGGCAAGTAGCCATCAATCTCACTGGAGAATGTGTACTCTCATCAGGTCGAGGCCACCGATGGATTCTCACCATCATTGATTATGCTACGTGATATCCTGAGTTGGTTGCCCTTAGTTCTATTTGTACTGTATTAGTAGCAAAAGCGCTGTTCACCATTTTCTCAAGAGTAGGATTTCTGGGGGGAAAATCTTGCCTGATATAGGGACTCAATGTACAGAGTAAATTTGCCTATTTCCATTTATAAACTTAACAATATTATATTTATTACCAACGTCAACGTGACCCGACGTTGGGCACTGCTTATGATGATACTTTTGTGAAGTACCAGAGTTGGAGTAAATAACTCAGGTAAAGAATATGCTAAAACTTGCTGATACAATCCAAACCAATTCCAAGCAGATGAGTAGTTTTATGACTAATAGTTGCACACTTGTTCACAACAACTTCATCCTTTGGAGTTGGACCAAAAGTGATTTTGTTGAAGAAAGTCCAATATTCTAATCACTTTGAATATGGAGGGGCTGAAGTCCAGTCATGAAATGCATCTGTTAGCTTAATGAGGAAAGCAGCCTTTCTATAATTTTAGAAATTTCTGGAATTTCTAGAATTTCTGTGATTGCTGAAATTTCCAGATTATCTTCCTGGTTCCCAATTTATTGATTTATAATCAATTATGACTGTGATAGATTCGAGAAGTCTCTACCCCAACACGTAAATGTAACAATACACATCACCTATTTATGTAAACGACCCTAATTTTCAACTTTACTCACCCGACGCATGGGTGGGGGGGGGGGGGAGGAATTAAAATTAAAATGTACAACAGTCACATTAACGAGCAAACAAAGAAAAACAACAACAAAACGTAGCAGCAGAACCATCTACCACCCTCTGAAAGAAGAGAGGAGAGGGAGGCTCCACAGGAATCCTCCAAAAACTGAGAACAGCAAGAAGATGAAGTTTCCAAAGAATTCTTGTGGAGCAAAGGAAGTTATTGGTACTACTACTACTACTGTTTAATGTGTGATGGCAAAGTATGCTCGACTACATCATGGAATTTCAGGTACAAGGAAGTTACTGGAAATTGCTACCTTGTTGTTCTGTTTGAGGGAACTAATATGGCAAAGGAGCATCCAGATTAGTCTGAATAGAACAATGGTTCATGGAACATTCTACATTCTACATTGCTGGAGTAACATATGGGGAATTGACACTTCTACTGTGAACAATAAACTTGTCACATTGTTGTAAAAGTGCGCAAAAGACTATTGTGGCATCTCCATTCACAAGATTATGTACAAACTGTATTTCTCTTTAACTCCATTTTTGTTCTATGATAAGAATGACCCTGTGATTTATACTGATACTAATCTGCTGAATTATTTGTTACTATATAACTTATAAGACTGTATAAGCATTGAATTTATTTGAACGTGGTTTCATGGAAATATTGATGTTAAATAATATGTTCATTGTATTTGCTATACGTATATTTGATTGCTATTTTGTTGTTAAATTTATTGAACTTCTTACACATATTGATAACATATTTTGGAGAGATAGTGGGTGGATGGGGCTCGCTAAATATAGATTAAAGACGGATTTATCTTCTCCTTTGGTAAGAAGTCTTTCAACTACGAAAACATTGCATGACAGTAAATGCTTGTCTTTAATGCTGTGGAAGAGAGAAAACGTTTACAGCGCCAAGTGAGAGACGAGTGGTGTCTTCCGGAGAATTAATAATAACATAAATAAAGATTCTCATCACTTGTAATTAGTTATGGATGATTAAAAATAATAATAATAATAACTAATATATAGTGTGGCTTTGTTTCACACTAACATATTCCAGTCTTTAATTGTACGAATTACTACAAGTACTTAGGTGAGTACGTAGCAAGAAGTAGTAAGTATAATAGTAAAATGAAGTAGTAACACTACAAATTACTTCGTCATAACTGGACATTATAAATGCTGGGAATTTTGTTAATTAGAAAAGGTAGTATCAATGGTAGTGATTTATATAAGATTCTATTGATAATTATACTTATTAAAAAGAAATTATTTTTGATAATTATACTTATTAAAAAATATTTTTGATAATTATACTTATTAAAAAGAAATTATTTTTGATAATTATACTTATTAAATGAAATTATTTTTGATAATTATACTTATTAAAAAGAAATTATTTTTGATACAATAATAATTTCTTTTATCTTAAACAGTTGTCCATGAAAGTAAATTGAGCTTAATTACATGACTTACTTCAGGCAAATTCTAGAGAGACCGAATCCTGATGGGGCCAGTACATCATTAAGTTTGTCGTAGAGAGCGTACAGCTTTGAAAAACAAAATGAGCAAAACACATTATCTTAGTGATTAAAGCATGGTTTCATTCGACATAAAACTAACTTTAAACTGTATGTGCGTAGAACTTATTAAACAATGCCTTAGACCGAACTCCAAAATAATTAAATTTAAAACATCAAGCATACATTCATACATACACAAACATACACGTCCTTCATATCTATCTATCTAATTATCTATAATTAATAATGTATAATTAATAAAAACAAAACATGCAAGTAAACTGTAAACAGCGACAGGCAAGTGGAAAACTAATTCCATAACTTCCATATATCTTCCACATTTTTTAAAAACATTACTACCCTTCTAGAACAGAGTAAGGAGGAAGGCCCCACAGGAAATCTACAGAAACTGAGAACATCAAGAAGATGAAAAGTTTCCACGCAATTCCTGTGGGGAAAAGAAGTGATCGTAAAGAAGAAAGAATAATTATCTATAAATCTATCTGTCTGTGGCGGTATAAATTTGCCTATCCCTATTTCTAAACTTAATTGTTGTATAAATTGTTAAATGTCAAAGTGAGCCGAATTTGGGCACTACTTATGGTGATATTTTTTAAGTGTTGGAGTTGGAAGTAAACAACTCATTGGAATACGCTAGAAATGTTGTTGATGCAAATCAAAACAGTTCCAACTGGATGAGTAGTTTTTCTGACTAATAGTCTCACATTAGTTTATAATGAATTCATCCAATGGGGACGAGTCGAAAGTGTGTTTGTTGAAGAAGTACTCTATTCTAATCACTTTGAATTTGAACATAACTCGAGTCCAGTCATAAAGGCGATCTTTAGCTTATGGTAAGTTAACTGACTGACAAAGAAAGAATGGGCTTACAAATACTTCGTACATTTTGCTATTGATCTATGATTTGAATGGGAGAATGGTTTATGTAATTGGGCCTTTATTTCCATGGTCACTAATTTGATTACGTTCTACATTATAGTTGTGAATTTGGATCGATGCTCTATTTCTGATGCTGTGCATGTATCGGGCTAACGAAATTGTTGGAGGATTTGTAAGTTGAGAATATATATAGGAGCGAAAGGAGTTTTAGAGATGAATATGCTTGAAATTTAGTACTGCCTTAATTTAACTTTTGCAGATAAGAGCGAGCCTGTTTTTCCTTTCACTTCATCTAACAGTGACTACTGTACTCTACTGTACTGATATGTTGCATATTTGATTTTTGATTCAATATATTTATTGTTAAATTTATTGTCTAACACATACTGATACATATGTTGGAGAGATAGTAGGTGGAAGGGGGCTAACTAAATATAGATTAAAGACGGATTTATCTTCTCCTTCGGCAAGACGTTTTTCACCTACAGAAATATTGTGACAGTAAATGTTTGTCATTACTGTTGTGGAAGAGAGAACTCGTTGACAGCAACCGCATATCCGCCAAGTGAGAGAGTCAAGTGGTATCTTTGAGAGAAGTATTAATATCATAAATTAAGATTCTCTTCACTTGTAATTAGATAATGGATGATTAATAATAATAATAGTAATAATAATAATAATAATAATAACTATTAACTAGGGTGATGTAGGTGTCACACTATCTACCTGTCTATCTTGTAACCCAGATATTATGACACACTCGAGACCGGAGATTTGATCTCCACTCGTATAAGTATGAAGGTGTGGGTGATATCCGTATCCTCACTCAAAAGAATGGCTAAAGGCCTTGACTACTAAAGAATACGATTAATGTTAATGTTCACATCTCGTAAGATAATTCACTTACATCCTTGATGCCTGAAGGTGTCAGAATGTTATCAGTGGCTGCTAGGACCGTTGCTCTTCTCGTATTCTTGATAAATGTCTCTTCCACCCATAGTTTGCGACTGATCAAATTTGAACCTACTGGTACCCAGAGCTTGGCTGGGTCCGTGGTCGTGATCATATCCATCATACCCAATCCTAAGAGCGCACAGATCAGAACGCTCACAAAGATGTAAATCCAAGGAAATTTTCCGATATTACGACCCAACCTGCAACAAAAATAGTTTCCAAGTAGGTATTTCAGAGGAACTAATTGACTTTGTCTTAAGTAAAAGAAAGGACTTTCTCTCCATGCAGAGTTCTGTCCTTTATAATATATACATAACTTGTAATTCAACCATTACAAACTTAATAAGTTTCTTAGAATACCAGTTTTAAAAATATACTCCTCTAAAAGTGTGCTAAAATCTAAATTTCTATTCCAGACACACTGGAAATATTTGGAAGAAAGGTGAATCAACAGGAAACTGTAGTTCAAAGGTTATTGTCATGATCACCAGGATCAGTCGAGAAATAAATTTTTCCAGGAATAGAAAATAAATATTAAAATGAGATACTTCCGGTCGAGCATCTGTAAAGAAAATAAAAGTAAATGTCACTTACGTACTTTGATGTTTGCTTGTTTTCACGGAAGCTAAGCTATAACCATAAGCTGATTAGTAAGTGCTAAAAAGGTTGTTACTTTGAACATATAGAAGACATCGCACAGCCCGATTGTTAGCGTCCAGTATGAATGATGAATGGGAGTTATATATTAACCTTAATAACGCAGCTTTGAAATCTAAGATGCGGGACCTTAGATAGACATGGGTTAAAAGTATGAATGAAAGTTGTGAAAGAGCTTGTTGTCACATTAAGAGACAAAGGGGGCGCAAGACTCACAAGTCAGGGATTGCAAGGTAATTTAAAATTACTATTCAGGATGTCACGACACGAGATGACATCGTGAAGGGGAGTTAATTTGCGTTGATTTAAATCAAAACGTACCTTGAAAAGAGATTTAAAGATTTCTACGTTTTCAATTTAGGGAAATGGCATATGACTATTTGCTAATCGTATGAAAGATTGTTGATGTAAAATGCATTTTAATCTAAAATTTCTTTGCAGCGTGGTGACTCTGAAACCCAGAAATTAATCCTACGGTTTTTATTCAATGTATCAAATAAATATCAGATACTTAAAAAATGAATAACTAATTGAGGGATTTCAACCTTTCACAAATTGGGGATAAACTCTGAGATGGAAGTAAACTTCTAAACAAGAGTAAAATAAGTGCCAGTGAGAAATATCCGTCGTGAGTCAAGAGAAAGTTAGAATGCCATTATAGTGTATTACTGAAGCGCAAAAATACTCATTCTTCGTTAGATTTGGGACAAGGGGAAGACAGAATGTCGATGCAACGTCCTTACAGGATGTGACGTATACAAACAGCTAAAGATCATTAACTAAATGTATGCACATGTAAGAATCATGACCTACTTTTACACAAAACAAAGAATTGTAGCTGCAGTAGGTCTATTGATCTTTATATATTTTCTGGTATATTTCAAAGAATTTAGAACAGATGCACTAGCGCAAAATATTCTGCCAAATGTAGTGATTTTGTGTGGTAATGTCTATTATAAAAAAAAGTCGTTGTCTTCAGAAATAACTGTTGCGGGACTTATATTTATAGTCCATTAATAATTAATTGGATGAATGGTAACGCTATGACTCGTTTCAGGCCGCTTGTGGAATATTAATCACCTAACAAATAATATAATAAAATAATGTTACAGAATGAGTGATAAGGAATTAACACAACGATGCATGAACAGTAAAGTTGTTTTAATGTCGCTTATCCAGCTCAGATATCTGTAGGTATGCGATCGAAATTAAAATTAAACAAATTACACTGTTAGAGTTAGTAGACGTAACCGACTTTTAACTACAATGTCTGAGATGGCATAAGAGACCCATCTATAACAATGCAAGCAAAGCTAGTGAGAAAGTGAGAACAGACTCATCTATATCAAAGTAAGCAAACTTGAGAGTGAGAACAGACTCATCTATATCAAAGCAAGCAAAGCTGGGAGTGAGAACAGACCCATCTATATCAAAGCAAGCAAAGCTGGGAGTGAGAACAGACCCATCTATATCAAAGCAAGCAATATTGAGAGTGTGAACAGACCCATCTATATCAAAGCAAGCAATATAGAGCGTGAGAAGAGACCCATCTATATCAAATCAAGCAATATTGAGAGTGAATAGAAACCCTTCTGTATAAAGACAAGCAAAGCTAGGAGTGAGGATGTGGGTATTTATATACAGCTAAGAAATATAACTGTGTTCGTATTTAGATCTGTGGTTTCATTGACAGGGTTCGAGCTCATCTAACGTCATTGGGATTTTTCATGACCAGTCATCAATCACTCTCTAGCTCATGACTTTTAAGCTTGGCGATTTTGTTTTTACTTAGTTTTAGAGCTCTTATTGTAATTAAAACAAAAAAGTACCGACATATATTATTTATAGTAGAATTACTAGTAGTAGTAATAGTAGCACTAGTATTGATAGTAGTACTCCCAAGGATCTAGGAACTTGTGCTTTATTACTCAGATCTGTTGTACAAAGTCAATTGTACCAACCTATCATCAGAGGATAAGAAATTAATTAGTATCATATTTTGATTACAGCCGAATGAAAAATCAGGAACTGGATTTACAGGTATATTTAACTAAAAGCCAAACATCCAATTCCAACAGTAGTGAAGCATGTGTTGTTTTGGGTGTGGGTTGAGTGTCGGTATCAGTTAAAACAGAAGCAGCATAAATATAGATTAAAGACGGATTTGTCTTCTTCTATTTAGAGAAAACGTTTACAGCGCCGGCATATCCGCCACTTGAGAGAGACGAGTGGTGTCTTAGGAAGAATTATTATAATGTAATGTAAGATTTTCATCACTTGTAATTAGTTATGGACGATTAATTAATAGTATAATCAGAACCATTAATTAAGTGGCGTTGACGTCACAAATATACTTCAGCTTTGCTTGTTGTCTTTATATACCCCTCTTCATCATAAATGTATATGTACATACATGCCAACATATACATACATACAGATATATTTCTGTATCACTGATTTAATTATTTGAAATATTTTTATTTATAAAATATAGTGAATGACTAAAGTGCTTGTTGCTTCCTAGTGCAGTGGATAATTCGCAGTAACTATATTGTACATATTTTCGCGATATTTCCTTTTCTCATTCATGTTGATAAAAAATGTAATTTTTGTCATACTTTACAATATTGTATTTGAGAATAAATTAATAGGCTGTGTGAAGTGAGGATTGTCTTTGGTGGTAGTTTAGGAGACCTTATTTTGTTCTTAGTGTGCGTTCTGGTAATCTTGCCTGTGTTTCATAGTCTGGGTTGAAGATAGTAAATCCTTGTGTATTAATATATTGTTCTAGTGTTTTTGGCGTGGTTGTTGTGGATTCGGATATATTGTTTTCTTGAGCAGTATGAGGCTTAGTTGAGGGGATTGGCTGTCTATGGTGAAGGAGATCTTTGATTATAGTGTTTGGTAGTGCATATGTCCTTAGTCGGAGTCTTCTGTTTTATATTGCGTAAAAGCGTTTTTTTCTTAATTTTAAAGTTGTTTGTCGTAGTATAAGTGGTGCACTAGAGACTATTATTGACTATACGAGTTGTTTGGTTGCAGGCTGTAGTGCATGTGTGTCTGCACCCATGTCTCCCCCCACCCCCTTGTTATTCTGAGCGCATTTCTGGTGCAAGAATATTTGTGATGTGTTCTTTCAATGTTATGTTTTCTTCGAATATTGTGGCGAAGTAAATTTGCCTATCACTTTTTTAAGAACAAAAATGTAATTGTCATATAAAATGTTAAATTGTCAGACAACCTGACCTTGGGTACTCCTTATGATGGTATTTTTGAAAGTGTATGAGTTGAAATAAACAACCCGAGTTGAGAATATGCTAGTAATTGCGGATGTAATGCAAACCAGTTCCAACTGGGTGAGTAGTTGTATTATCTAATGGTTATGATTTACGAGAACAGACCAGCCAATAGAAAATAGAAAATTCTATTCTCAGATCACTTGAAAATGAAGAGGCAAAGAAGTTTGGTCTTGAAAGGCGGCCATTAATGGTGAATTAAATGACTGATTGACCTGGAAATATTTTATGCATTTTTGCTATTGATATGTTATATCTGTATTTTACGTAAGATGTATTATGTGAGTATACTATTATTTCTACAAATGTTATAACTAAGACGCTCGAGCTTAGTACGTTAAAACTGGCCATTGTTTTGATATGTTCTGTTTGTGTATCTGGCTAATAAATACTTTTGCAGGAAATTTAAGTTGATACTTGAATGTAGGAAAGATGGAATTATAAAGCAATAGGAAGAAAACTTAGTGTTGCTCCTTGATTATGTTTTTCAAGGTTGAGCAGCCTTTCCTTTTGTATATGATTTGAACCTCTTGGTTTACTTATTCTGACCACTATGAGCATGACAGATGTGGAAAACATTTACTGTGGTGTGTGACTATAAAGGATACACTACATTTTGTTGATGTATAGAGGCAATGTATTGCTATGTTTGTTATTCTGCTTGAGGAAGCTGGTATGGCAATAAGAAAACGCCCAGGTTGGTTTCCAGGGAATACTGGTGCGTCCATGTTTTCCACGTGAGGAGAAAAACACACGGATCTGTCGTAATAATACGGAAAATAAACATGTTTATTTGTTACAAAAGCATGTGAAGGACTTTTGAGACAGTGCTTAAATCAGGTTATGTAGAAACTATTATTGTTTATCTCTAATAACTCCATTTCTGTAATCACAGGATAAGAACTATCCTGATTTGTATTGACTTCTTGAGTAGTATTTTGTCTGGATAAAGCTGTGTAGTGAGAAAATTATTCAAACTCAGATTCATGGAAATAATTGATGTCAAGTAATCTAGTTAATTGCATAATTGTCATATGTGTATTTGATTGTTGATTTAATACATTTATTGACCTTCTTATACATGTTGATAACCTTATGCTGGAGAAGAAAGTGGGTGGTCAGGGGCTCTCTAAATATAGATTAAAGACGGATTTGTCTTCTCCTTTGGTAAGAAGTTTTCCATCTACGGAATATTGTGTGGCGGTAAATGTTAATCTTTAATGTCGTAGAACAGAAAAATCGTTTACAGCGCCCGCATACCCACCAAATGAGAGACGGGTGGTGTCTGCTGGAGAATTATTAATAACATAAATTAAGTTTATCATCACTTGTAATTAGTTATGAAAGTTTAATTAATAATCATAATCATTAACTAATAGGCATTGGGGGCACACATACATTGGGGATGCTTTCATAACACACACACACACACACACACACACACACACACACACACACACACACACACACACACACACACACACAAACCTTCCCCTTAGTGCGTCATTGCCTATACATATCTTCAGGATTGTTATCGAAGGAGAGATGTATAATAAAACTATCAGCGGCAAATTAATTTTGCATATCAAAATACATTAACTTCATTATCTTCGGCTGTTTCCTTTCTTATAACAATTGAAGAAATGCTTCCATATATACCATTGTTTCACGTTTCTTGTTCTTACATTCTTACATTCTCTACATATTACAAACTAAGAAGAAGAAAGAAAACTTAATGATGCCGAAAGACAAAAACTGAAATAAACGTTTCCTTTTGACCTGAAATTATAAAAATTCTTTACAGAATCCTTGCATTGTAAAGTTCAATGTACTGCTCTCTGAAATATTCCAAAGTAATAACAGCTATGCATTTTAATAGTCATTTGTTTATTATCAGATACTATTTGCTATTTTCTGAATCAGCTATAGAAAACTATGTATAAAAACTATATTTAAAATGAAGTTGGGTATAATACATTACATACATGCCAAAGACCTTATCCACTGCTCCAGTGAATATGTCACTGCCTCGCTTTAAATAGTTGTATTTGTATTGCTGCTCGTCCCGAACCATTGTTGTCTTGTTTGGAAAGCCTGTCTCGAATAAAATAAATTATAAGTACTTAAAGACTATAATTATTTTCATACATTGTCTTTAAACTATTACTGATCTGTCGTAGACAATCTAACATTACTTTGAAGACCAAAGAAACCAAGATTAGCTGATTCAGCATCATCCACTGGCAGCTAAACAAGTAGTACATTAATGCATTACAATTAACTTCATCATTAACAGCAGCAGCAGTAAGTAGAACTGCTACGGTACTACTACTACTACTATTACTACTATGGATGCTACTAGTACAATACTGACGCTATTACTACTACTGCTACTACTACTACTACTACTGCTTCTGCTGCTGCTACTATTACTACTTTGGATGCTACTAGTACTATTACTGAAACTATTACTACTACTACTACTACTACTACTACTACTACTACTACTACTGCTGCTGCTGCTGCTGCTACTAAATTAAACATATTGTTTACAAGAGATTAAATGTTAGTTAATTAATATCATGACTACGATTTAAACAACGACTGATGAATAATTTAATTTTTAATTAATATTTATATTTGTTATTCTTATTCTTAAACCACATACAAATCTAAAGATCAAAATGTGTTGAAGACAGCAGAAAAGGATCACTGTATGAGTATACAGAACTTCTCTTAATGTAATCACATTTCAAAGTTAATGATTTACTATTTATCAAATTTGAGTCTACTATATATCTAGTGAAAAAACTAACTGCATTTATAAATACAACAATATGGAATAGTAATTATACAAATTAACCGGAAAGTCTATCAAAATTAGTCTTCAACTAGATCAATACAAAAATTACTGTTTGATTAAAAGGTCTTAAAAGTTAGCGTTTAATATCAAATTCATTTATTCAGATCCGAAATAAATATAATGAAGTTTGATACATCTATAACACCAACAAACAGAAAAAATAGTTTGAAAATGATGATAGTTTTTCTTTACCTTACTCAAGAGAAAAATATCACCGTTTCAGTCTTGTTTTCTCCTGGCCAGTATTTTTCGTTGACTGACGTCAGGTGACGTAAGCAGTAGCAAATGCATGACGTCATGTCTTAGGTTTGAAAAAAACTGTGTAATAGTTTTATTGTTGGATTTTTTTTTTTACTAAATATTGATGTGTGTCTACATTTCTTTAGTAAAATTCTATATAAACATAACACATATTGATATAATTGTTGTCTGTTGTTTTAGAATAGCCATCTAAACCTAAAGATATTTCAAATCTGTTTAATAACTATTTTACGAACAAATTAATGTTTATTCCTGATGCACTACATTCTGTCACTAGTACTTTTAGATTCGAAAGTCAGAGTTTCAGTTTGCACAATGTGGTCGAAAGACTTCGAACAACACTTGGCGACAACGTCTTCAGACTTTCGGCACCCAAAACCAAAAGTCAATAAAAAGGAACAAATAAAATCTCTGAAACATAAGCAACATGGATCCTAACACTGCAAATATTCGTATAAAGAAATGCTTAGAGCTGGATCTTTGTAAATAAATAGCATTAGTAAACACACAGCTCTCCCTTTCACATCCCTCATTAAGATCAAAACTCAACCCTCCCTTTCACTTTCTTCTTTTTCTATATTCACTATTTGACTGTGTTGTATATTATACTTGTGAATTTTGATCGATGATATATTTCTTATGCTGTGTGTTTCAGGCTATTGAAATTGTTGCAGGATTTGTTAAGTTGAGAATGTTTGTAAGAGAAAAATGAGGCATAGATTAATAGCAAACATGTACGAAATACTCCTTTCTTTATCAGTCAGTTAACTTACTATAAGTTAACGAGCGCCTTTATGACCAGACTTGAGTTATGTACAAATTCAAAGTTATTAAAATAGGGCACTCCTTTAAAAAGAAACTTCCAGTCCATACCCATTGGATGAGTTTGTTATGAATAAGTGTGAGACCATTATTCAGAAAATCTACTCATCCACTTAGAAATGGTTTGTAGTAATATTTTCTCAGTGGAATATCGGTTGAAAATCGGTTTCCTCTGAAACTATATCTGCTCTAATACCAGTTAACTCCCATTTATTCCAAAGAACATATTTTATATTTTTAGAAATTACAAAGTAAACGTGTCTAGATATATTCGTTCTGTTCTCTTGGCTTTGTTCGATTGGTTTTGGTGATGGATGTGAAGAGATTAGAATAATGATAGTAGCATAATTGCTTACATTAATGACATGGTGGTTGTGCTGATGATAGTATTGCTTATATGTCTGATATTATTGAGAAGATCAGTGTGGGTGTGGGTGTGAGCGCATTTCGTGGCATTATTGCTTATACCAGTGGTCCCCAACCTTTTCCTCGCTGCGGATCGGTCAACGTTTGATAATTTTACCGCGGCCCGATGATGTCGGGGGGGGACGTTGATTGTTTATAGTTTAGATTGTTTTGATTTAATAATGAATTTAAATGTATTTAAACGTGCCTTCAAATTAAAATACAGTTACACACACAAAAAAATGAATATAAAGTGATTTAACATTTTAACTCACTAGAACGCTAAATCAATGAGAACCCTAAGCTTGTTTCTTTGCAACGAGACGGTTCCATCTGGGGGTAATAGGAGACAATTACACCCGAAGTGTGTTGCTTATGTCCAGTTTATTCCGTTGTTTTGTTTTGATTGTCACTGCAGAAAACAACGCTTCACACAGATAGGATGTCGGAAATGGCAATAGGGATTTCAGTGCTGTGGTGGCCGTTGTTGTATTGGCGGGTGAGGGGGTTTACAGAGCCCAGGCTAATATCACATCGTCTGTACTTAGTGTGTATGTGCGCCCAGGAAGTTCACCAGTGGTGTTGTTGTTGTCATTGGCACTGTTGTTGTTGATGTCCCCGGTATCCGTTGGGCTGTATGTAGGTGCGTGCTGGCGGCCAGTATAGGTGGTCAAGCATTAGTTGAATTAGATCCACAAATATCCCCACTGCATGTGATGTTGCTCCCTGTGCTGCCACCGTTGTTGTTGTGGCTGTAGTAGATGATACTCTTGTTGTCGTCTGATGTGATGTGGCGGGCGCCTTCTTTTTGATTTGGAGCTTCGTTCTGTAGTTTTTCCTTGTGTGTCTGTTGTAGTTGTCTTTGTTGCAGTCCCTGGTGATGACTCTGGCTGTGAATTGGTGGCAGTTGGTTTAGTCGTTGTTGTTGTTTCTTGTGGTGTAGTTGGAGCGTTGTCGACTTCTGTTTCGGTCTGTGCGTCAGTTGTCTTCACTTCTTTTTCTGTTTGTATTTTTCTTTCTTGCGTCTTGATATGTACCATTTGTGTGCTGGAGATGTTTTGGCGTTTCTTCTTATTTTCGGTGGTAGTTGTTTTAATTTCTTTTTCTTTGCTGATAGAGCTTGTAGTTTGAGTTTCCTTATTATCTGTTTTGGGTTCTGGAGTTTGCGAAAATGCCTGTCTGATTTCTTGTTTTGCTGTTTGAGTTGAATTCACTTTGGCCGTTTGTGGAATTTTCCAGATGATGTTGGTGTTTATTCCACTTTCTCTTGTAGTGGCTTGTAGAGTTTGGGTGGAAACGAGGCTTTTTCCTTCAAAGATTGTTTGAGCTGTGCCGTCTTCCTTTGTGGGTTTTCGCGTTGTTTCCTCTTTTTCCGTTTGTGAAGAGCGTGTTTTTGTTGTCGGTGTTATTTTCCAGATGATATCTGTCTGTGTTTCACAGTCTGTTGATGTATTTTTTTTTCGGTTGTCTTGTCAGGTGCTTGTTTAAAATCTTGTGGAGACCAATTGCGGTTAAGATGGCTTGTTGTCTAGTGTAAGTTCATCTTCCGTTTTAGTGTGAAAGAGGGTCAACAGCAAATTAGTGAACGCATTTTTTAGTTCAACGTTTTTAGTTTCTAGTGTGAAGGTGAATGGGGTAACTTTTCGTATGCCCCCATTTTCGGTTAGTTTGCTGATTTCACAGCAGTATTTTGTCCAGTCTTCTCCTTTGTACTTCTTAATGCTTGCACCTCTTCAAGCCTCTTTTGCCGTATCTGTCTCAGCTGGGCTATGCGCTCGTTTGTGAAACAGAAAGGGCCGTCCGCATCTTCTGTGACTGACTCAGAATCGCGTAAAATGTCACTTGGTGGAGTGGGCAGTAGTGGCATTTTTGCCAGCCCTGAAAAGGGCTGAGGATTGGTGCTTTGACATGACTCTCCTCCCGGCGGTCCAATAGATGGAGTGCGTTCGTCGGTGGTCCGAAGCGAAGTGTGTTGGTGTGGTTGGGAAGTAGAGTTCGAATTCTTTAAAAGCAAAGACAGATGATCGTGCACCAACTGGGAGAATGAATGCTCAGACTCAATCTCGTCCATGGAAAGTCGCACAAACCCGAGAGAAATACACCACAGTAAATAAAATTGGGCAGCCTGGTACCATTTGGTCCACGGACCGGGGGTTGGAAACCACTGGCTTATACGACTGTTTGACACATGATGTTGCTGGGTATGATTATTATTATATTCTAATTAATAATTCATAACTAAATACAAGAGGATGGAATCTTAATTCATATATTAATCCCAATAAATGCCCAAGTGGAACACCTAGCGTTGTAGAACCCTACCCTTTACTCACAACATTTAGATAGACATTCTACTGACAATTTCTTCCATTGGTGGAACTACTTAACTAAAGGAGTAATTAGATCCTTACACACTATTTCTCCAAACACATAATTTAAATATTATGTGTAAGAAGGATAAAGATGACCCAACAATATATTTATTAAATCAGCAATCAAAGCATACAAACGAATACAGTTGAAAAACAACACAGGCACTTATACTACGAAAATGTTCAGATGTTGTCCCCCATTTTTTAGTCACTATTCTAACAATACAATAGTCAAGTTAGTAATTAATAATCGAATTGTTAGTCTATTTCTCATCACAGAAATCAGAGGAGTAAAAAGAATTATAGTTACATGACCTTCATAAGCTGTCACTGCGTCACAGGCTCACTTTGCCTGTGTTGGATAATGGGTCTAACGTGTTCCTCTAGAAACGCTACCCGAACTGTTTCAAGATTTCTGTCAGCAGTCTCTCCAGACCAAAGCTGGACCCAACTTCTGCTGTAAAGTTCTGGAATGGAGATTCAAGTAATCAATTTCCGGCAACCCTGCTGCCAGCAAGTGAGACAAATAGTGTCACACACATGTTCCAAAGTAGTTCAAGTAGAGTACAGTAGTTCTTTGCTGTATGAAATGCATTACATAAAAGGACGAGGTCTTCTCTGGAAATATCAAATCAAGGGATAGTGCATACGATTCAGGTTAAAATGTTTCTACACTCCCTTAACTCTCCACAGGAATTCTCAAACTTACATTCCTGTAATAAAATTCATTAGCCCAATTCATACACATGGGCATAAAACATAGTCATATTCACAAATAGCATTTCCACTTTGGACAATGTAATATGTTTAACAATGCAATACACAAATCTCTCTAATTACAACTCATAGAACATCAATTCAAATACACAAAAAATTATAAATATAATTGCAAACCCTTAAAATCCAATATTCTAAATAAATGAAATAATCTCTGAGTCAAATGACAAACCATAAATCAATAGTTTAAAATACAAGAAAATATTTCTAGGTCCACTTTTTCTTGATCAGTCAAATAGCTCATCAGATCATGTACAGCCATTAATGACTAGACTTGACTATAGACAAAATCAAAGTGATAAGAAAAAGGGATTTTTCTAACAGGTCACTTTCTGCTTGACTCTTATTGGTTAGATTTATTATTGACCAGTGACCTATTAACCCACATACAGTGAATTCATTATAATTTAGTTTTATGGACAGTCCTTTTCATAAAAATTGCATAATTGATATGCTCTGGGCTCACCTTGCATTCAGAGAGAGAAGAGACTGGCTCCAGTTATGTAATATTTTAGACAATGACCAATTGTAGGTCATACCCAAGCCAGTACACGTGACTAATAGATTTCCCACCACAAATTCGTATGCTTCTTTAAAAATTGCATACTGCCACGAATCTTTATTGACGAGGAAGGAGATGGACTTGAAGACACGTGTCTAGTCCTTAGCGAAATTCTGTGAATCATCACCAGAAGACCCGCTGCTATGATCATATTTTCATACTAACAAGCTAACACATCGATTTCTTAAAATATTGCTTTGTATTTCATTAAGATTTCATTGTGCAAATTTGTATATCTATTATTGCAGAATTTGTATTTTATTGCATTTTCTCCAAACACATGGCTTGACGAACAGTGTGGATAAACTGACATATTTGCATTTCTAAAATTGATTGTTAAATTGAGAAACAATAATTTTATTGAACTAATTTATCTGAATTGTATCACAGAACGTCTGTGCAGGTCTATTGCAAATTTTCCTATAACAATTTTAATTCACTTACGTCTAATTTTTGCTATAATTGTAACACACATGTGCATGATTTAAATTGTATTTGATTTCTCTTTTATCTAATTTTTCATTTGTAAAATATAAATGTTTCCTTTGAAATATTTAAGTCTTTTGCGTACTTTACGCCATATTTAATTGTAACACGCATGAACATAATTGTATCTTTATTATGTAAACTTGAACATTGATGTAAAGATACTGTGATGGTCAGTGAAATAGACTATGCTATTATTCCATGCCACATGTTCTGATTGCAAGACTATAGGACTGTCGCTCATAGGAATTTATTATATTTCCAGAGTGGGTCTCCTTTTTCTTTCTTGGTTTCTTGTTTTATTTCATCGTTGGGACTCAGGCCTATGTTCAACCTGTTTCCTATGCCTTGGGGAGTTTCCTTGGTGTATTATTGAACCTTGGGGATCGTTGGAGCGACCCTAAGCGTGTTGTTTCTGTGTACGAGTACGGGACGCTGACCTTGCGACCAAGACTAGATCGATGACTGACGGCCACCACTGAAACCCCTATATCCAACTGTATACATGTTGGGGGAACAAGCGCGCCATTGCTTCGCAATTGGATGACCAGCTAAGTGCAAGGGTCTGATCACCTGAACTATAAAGTAACTTTTTAGCAATCCAACACAAGTCGGACAATAGCATTGATAAAAACTGAAATCACGTAATCTCTGATTATCTTGTTATTGTTAAATTTTATTAAATCTTTTTAGTTGTTAAACATTTATTGTAGTTGACTAAATCATGCGTGAAAGATCAAATAGGGACTGGGATGGACTGTGAGTCATGAATGAGAAGATTGCTTGCATAATTAGTGATAATTGTTTAACGTTCCCAGTTCGTGCTTTGTTTACACAAGTTTACCTGTCTTTAAATTCATTGGCTTACACTACGAGTGTGGAATTTCATTGGACTGAAGGGTGAATTTGGGCAACTGGTCTGTTGTCAGAATAAGTGGAAACGAATATTAATTAACTAAAATCCTAAATTCTGGAACAGGTTATTAAATAAATACCTGGGGAATGTAACATCAAGTATAAGATCGTTGGTCGTTATAACTAGTCAGCCACCTAGAAGTGGTTAGCGTCACTGGGTGAGTTGTTTATTACTCAGTCACACTTCAAGAAACTTCGTCAATGAAAAATAACCTTGCTTCAGGCTATTGTTCAGCATGGTTCTGAAGAATTATGACTTCCTTATATATTTCTTAAGGTGAAGTCAGGAAGCTTGTTTTTTCTTTTGCTACATTAAATATTTGCAGCACAAATATACTAATTATTTCATAAATATGTGCAGACAACCTTACAGACTGATATTATTGAGAAGGTGGATATGGGTGTGACTGTGTTTGGTGGCATTATTGCTTATATGATTGATATTATTGAAATGTGTGTGGGGGGGGGTGAGTATGTTTGGTGGTATTACTGCTTATATGACTGATATTATTGTGAAGGTGGGTGTGATATTATTGTGAAGGTGGGTGTGGGTGTGAATGCATTTCTGGCATTATTGCATATATGATATATTATTGAGGTGGGGGTGGGGGTGTGTGTTTGGTGGTACTATTGTTTATATGACTATTACTGAGGAGGGTTAAGCATTATTGTTTATATGACATATTATTGAGGTGTGTGTGTGTATGAGTGTGTTTGGTGGTATTATTACTTATACGACTGATATTGAGATGGTTGTGAATATGTTTGGTGATATTAATGCTTATATGACTGATGTTATTGAGGTGAATTTGTTTGGTGGTATTGCTTATATGACTGATTTACTGAGTTGAGTATGAGTTATGGTTTGTGGTATTATTGTTTATATGACTGATCTTGTTTAGATGGTGGTTATCACTTATGCAGCTGGATAGTTATAATTAGACTGTTCGTTTGATCCACAAGACGTGTTTTATGCCTATTAACTGCAATTTCGTTGAGACAATATTACACGTTATTTCTTCTTTATCGCAAAATGCATTCAGTTTCATTGACTTGCTGTGTCAACTGCTGACTCTGATATCGATGAAGCTGATCATTCTATTTATTCGTCAGAAGATGAATATTTGCCAGTCCCTACCAATTTACCACAAATTGATGACAGAGAAGATGTTGCGGTCGGTGGAAAGATATTTAGATAGATAGATAGATAGATAGATAGATAGATAGATAGATAGATAGATAGATAGATAGATAGATAGATAGATAGATAGATAGATAGATAGATAGATAGATAGATAGATAGATAGATAGATAGATAAAATACTTAATATCCAACTACAAATGTGCCTGGATGATTCAGACAGCGACATAAAAAGTGTTCTTAATAATTTCATACAATTGTTGAGTGCAAGTTCCATTATCCCTATATATCGGTGCAGTAAAAGCTCCATTATCCATGTATATATATATTGAAAGTTTCGTTATCATATACATTGTTGCAGTGAGTGTTCCATTATTATCATATATATTGTTGCAGTGAGTGTTCCATTATTATCATATATATATATATATATATATATATATATATATATATATATATATATGATAATAATGGAACACTATATATATATATTGATGCAGTGAACGTTCCATTATCTCTTTACACTGATGCAGTGAAAGTTCATATATTCCTTTATATTGGAAGTTCCAACTCAGTTTCCATATATAATTGCGCAGTGATTGTTCAGTTCATATTCTCTGTATTTTCGTGTGAGGATTGTTCCAATATCTCTTTGAAACGTTGGAGTGTTTCAATGTCCTACATAATGGTGCAACGATTGTTCCAATATCTCTATAGAACGT
Source organism: Sinotaia quadrata (assembly GCA_028829895.1). Classification (NCBI taxonomy): domain Eukaryota; kingdom Metazoa; phylum Mollusca; class Gastropoda; order Architaenioglossa; family Viviparidae; genus Sinotaia; species Sinotaia quadrata. The sequence continues at coordinate 98,479,186 of CM054178.1, read as the reverse complement.
TGGAGTGTTTCAATGTCCTACATAATGGTGCAACGATTGTTCCAATATCTCTATAGAACGCTGGAGTGTTTCAATGTCCTACATAATGGTGCAACGATTGTTCCAATATCTCTATAGAACATTGGAGTGCTTCAATGTCCTATATAATGGTGCAACGATTGTTCCAGTATCCCTGTACATAGATGCAATGACTGTTCCAATATCCCGGTACATAGATTCAATGATTGTTCCAATATCCCTATACAATGGTGCAACGATTGTTCCAATATCCTTGTACATAGATGCAATGATTGTTCCAATATTCCTGTACAATTGTGCAATGATTGTTCCAATATATATATATAGTGGTAAAGGGATTGTTCCAATATCCCTCTATAATGATGCAGTAATTGTTTCAATATCGCTGTATATGCTGAAGTGATTGTTCCAATATTCACATACAGCAGTGCTGTGAAAGGTACATCCATGACACATATATAAGTGTTTTTTCCCAATAAATATCTTTTAACCTCCTTACCACAAGAGCCCAGAACTATGAAACGATAAATAGTGAAAACGTTCTTTAACGTGCATTTTAATGACCTTGCTATCTTTCCCTTAAGATCTATCCACAAATAAATGAAAAGAAAGCAATTTGCTATCTATGTCATTTATCATTTATATGGATGTTCAGAAATCGTGCGCTTCAAGTGTAATTAACTGGCTTACAATTTTTTAAAAACACAAGCAAATAGTACATATTACTTTACTATTGTTAATCTGGTTCTCAAACATTTAAACAAATTTTGTACTTTAACGTCCATATAATTATCTACCAGGTGCAATTAAAGCATGAAAAGGATACTGTCTTATGTCAGATGTCTTTATGAATAAAGGCAAATTCAAATATTACAGACTGAAATGAGTGTGTCTTGCCTCAACTGTTGCTGCAAAAATCTTACACAACAATCACAAATTTAAACACGGTCACTTTCAACAAGTAAATATCTTATAACTGCCCAAAGTAACAAAAGCGATATTGTACTTATAATAGGAGTGACTTGTAACTTATAAACTTTTATTTTATATCCAGACTAATTACAATGATATAGAGTTAGGATAATGATTATTGTCTCGTTTTGGTTTTTTTTACGTTGCCTTAAAACAACGAAGTACAAAGCCATCCAGCATCATGAGGTTGAAAATAAATATTTCTTATTTCCTCGTACCTTGTTTGGCCTTGCGACAATAAAAGTGTTACATAAATATCGATTTTCATTAAATAGCATTTCAAAACAGCTCAATCTCACTAATAATAACCTCAAAGACATATGTAAAATTAAAGCGTCGTGTGCTAAATGTTTTTTGGACCATTTTTTCAAGATATCGATATCGATCACTAACTTTATATGCCATTTGCCAGCCGAACATTGATTACGATGCACTCTGGCTCTTAGCTAAATCGCAACTTAAAATACACAAACACACCTCTAGGACACACACACACAAATCTCCAAGACACGCATACAAACACAAACACATCTCTAGTACACACACACAAGCACATACACACCTCCAAGGCATACACGCACAGACCACACACATCAAGACACATAAACTTTCTCTCTCTCTCTCACCCACACACCCACATGCACACACACACACACACACACACACACACACCATTTTCTCTCCCTTTCTTTCGTGCATACACTCACATACGCAAACATACTTATATGTATGGTTTTGAAACACCTTGGGTCAACATCCTTAATGCTTGAGATTTATAACTTTGGCTCAAAAATATATTTTCTGTAGTGTTCTGGGTGCAAATATACACTTTTTAAGCAGATCGATAAATAAATGGTTGCGCAGGCAGAGACAGCAGCGAGTTTGGGAAACAATAAAAGAACTTCTTGAAGGTTTTTTTTTTTAAGTGTACGAGTTTTAACGCCGATATTAATTGTTAACGTCATTTAGCATCATTTGTTTTTCTCGTAGAGTTGCTGGGATCACCACGTTCTTTTATCTGAAAATTATATCATTGTATATTTTTGTTTTGGTACTGAGACAAATATAATTTTAATTGTATTCTCGAAAAGTGATGACGTTGGATTTAAAAATACACCACATCACACCATTTCTGTTGTTTGTGTGCAGTTAAGGACTATAATAATATACGGTATAATGCAGAGAACGTTTTTCTAACATTAATGTGACCTTTATCTTCCCATGTAAGTGACGTTTTAGGTGTGCTGGCTTATCCAAACAATAAGATATATGTATGTGGTAGTCTCAGTCAATCGTGTGCGTGTGTGTCTAATTAATTCGATAATAAAATCTTTCATCGGACACGGAAGCGTCACTTTTTATTACCTCAAAGGAGACATTCACAAAAGGTACTTATCCAACCTTAAAGACAGAAAAGCGTGAAGAAATAAGTAGTATGTAATTGAGAGGGCGAAGGATATTTCTCCAGCCAAAAATCATGATCCATCCAATGTCAGATGCTTTGCTTTCGTAAACCTTAGGCAGTAGTAAGTGATGAGGATGTTAATGGTCAGCATAAAGTTTAGGCAGTAGTAAATGATGAGGATATTATTGGTCAGGTGGTAGGTGTCCGTTGGCTACATGCTTTTTCCTTCGGCATTCTGGAAACCGAGCAGACAATGCGGAGCTTGCTTATATAGTAAAGCACGAAAGACGACGAGATAACTCTATCTTAACACATAATAAAATAAAATAAATGTTCAGTGTTTATTAATAGAACACAAGCATATATCGTCATATGGGCACAAATGAAATAGCACAAACATCTTAGGTAACGAAACAAACCATTTACAAATACTACGGATTTTACCCCCACGATATTAAAATGTGGGTTTTATTTTTTGAAGTGATCTATTTTGTTTGAACGTGCATTATACAAAATGCAAACATCAATGTACGTCTTGGAGAAACAAATATAAATACACATGTCATATATGCAGAATCACATCGACTACTAGGTAATGTGGAATGTGTTCTAACATTACTACAGCTACTACTAGAGAAAGTGGAATGTGTTCTAACATTACTACAGCTACTACTAGAGAAAGTGGAATGTGTTCTAACATTACTACAGCTACTACTAGAGAATGTGGAATGTGTTCTAATATTACTACAGCTACTATTAGGTAATGTGGAATGTGTTCTAGCATTACTACAGATACTACTAGGGAAAGTGGAATGTATTCTAGCATTTACTACAGAGGAGTAATATTCACAGATGTGTTGTCGAGTCCTTCCATGTTGACTTCCTGTACAGGCGCTGACCGTGTTTCTCCAGGCTCTTGGAAATGTCGGTCTGCACTGCTATAAGGGTCTGGTCCCAACCAGCTCAAGATCACGGGCAAGGAAAATAGTCCATGGAAAAGTCCGTACAAAACCACCAACAAAAATACCTACAATCACAAACAACACTATGCATACATTAAATGTGAACAAATTATCTGTTTTTAAACTATCTTGTTTTACGTTTGTTTCTTACTCAATATGTATATAATGTCAGGGTGAATGCTTGTGTGTGTGTGTGTGTGTGTGTGTGTGTGTGTGTGTGTGTGTGTGTGTGTGTGTGTGTGTGTGTGTATGTGTGTGTGAGAGAGAGAGAGAGCGTAAGTGAAGTAAAGAATGAAAAGGAATGGATTATCTTATTGATCAATATTTGAGATTTTATTGTTGTAAATATTTTAATAAAGTTTCTTATAAAACAGACCCTGGTAAACTATGAAATGCGCTGATGTCTTTAACAGCCGATTAAAGTGTTATCCTTAATTATCAAAGTTTGTTGGTTTCTTCCTTTTGTTTTGTGAGATAGATAGATAAACATACATACAGACAGATAGATAGATAGATAGATAGATAGATAGATAGATAGATAGATAGATAGATAGATAGATAGATAGATAGATAGATAGATAGATAGATAGATAGAAAGACAGATAGATAGATAGATAGGTAGGTAGGTAGGTAGGTTGTATCTCTCTTTGTTGAGCTGATTTTGATTTCGTCAATTATTTGAGTACTATACATGTCTGACAATAACCTTGGTAATGTACGTTTTAGTATATTTGAGAGATTTTAATGCTAAGTTTTAAGGCTTGTTGACGGTTGTCATTTTGCTCTCAGCAACCAGCAAATATGTTATATTTGTGTTTTAATAATATGTATTATGTTAGCAGACTATATTTCTACAAATGTTTGAACTATGCTGATCATATTTAGTGTGCTAACACTTGACATTGTTTTGATATGCTGTATTTATTATGCTGTATGCGTGTATAGGCTAATGAATACTATTGCAGGAAATGGTAAATTGAGGCTTGAATGTAAGATAGAATGGAGGTATAAAGTGCTAAACTGGAAAACTTAGCATTTGTCCCCTGATTATGTTTTCCAGAGATAAAGCGTGCCTTTCACGTGTTATTTCAATGTTTAGTGTAAAATCCTTTATTCCTCATGACTACATGAAGAATTTCTGAAATAAAGAAGTACTAGAGATGTAATTATTATTCTGCTTGAAGAAACTAGCTTCAATAGAATAACAGCGCATTAGAGGTTTTTTTCAACATGTGCAAGAAAAACTCGTGGAAATTGACATGGACAATGAACTTGAAATGAAAAAGTGCATAAAAATGACAATTGTGGTTTCAACTATACAAGGTTATGTAAAGACTATTATCACTGATCTCTCTTAACTCTATTTCAGTTCTCTAATAAGCCTATCTTGAGGTTTGTATTGACATATTGTTGTATTGTATTTATGATAGCCTGTGTAATTATAGAAATTATTCAATTGTGATTTCATGAACATATTGATGTCAAGTAATCTATTTCATTGTATTTGTCAAATGAATATTTTATTTGTTGATTTAATACATTTATTAAATTTATTGACCTTCTCACGTGTATTGATAACCTTATGTTGGTGAAGAAATTGGGTGGATGGTAGCTCGCCAAATATAGATTAAAGATGGATTTGTCTTCTCCTTTAGTAAGAAGTTTTCCACCTATGGAATATTGTGTGTCAGTAAATATGTTGTGGAAGAGAGGAAATATTTACAGTGCCCGTATTTCTACCAAGTGAGAGAGATGAAGGTGTCTGCAGGAGGATCATTAATAAAATAAAATTAATATTTTCATCACTTACTTTTGGATGATTAATTAATCAATAATTATAATAATATCTATTATATATGTGGTGCTGGCGTCACACAAAGTATTATCCCTATGTGTGTATTGGTATTTCATTATTTTTGTTTGTGAAAATCATAAAATTATGACTAATGGCAATTTTCTATGTTTATATTTGTCGAAAAACTTAAAATTATGAATAATAGTAATTTAATTAGTATTTAATTATATTTTTGGAAAATTGTGAATAATGGAAATTCCTTTAATATGCAATTCTATTTTTGTAAAAGATGTTCAATATTGTCTCTTAGCTTTGCTCACTTATACAATAGGTTTAGAATATATTATTAACTATAGATCCAAACTCCGTTGTAATTTATGTTGTTGACAGAATGATGTATGGTAGTGTGTTATGTATATCAATGATCATTAAATATTAAAAATATTTATATAAAAATAGGTTGGCTGTAGAAATGTACTTACTTTAACAGATTTACTGAGTAAAGTAATTGGTAACATTACGCGTTGTACATTTTCTAAGAGACATGTGTCCCGTTGTACTTTTTTAAAGAGACATGTGTCCGTTGTACTTTTCTAAAAAGAACTGTATCCATTGTACATTGTCTAAAGAGAGATGTGTCCGCTGTAAATTGTCTAAAGAGAGATGTGTCTGTTGTATATTGCCTAACGAGACGTATCAGTTGTACTTTTCTAAAGAGACGTATCCTTTGTACTTTGTCTAAAGCAACATGTGTCCGTTGTACATTGCCTAAAGAGACATGGGTCCGTTCCACATTATCTAAAGAGGTATTTGTCCGTTATACATTGCCTAAAGATGTATGTGTCCGTTGTATATTGCCTAAAATGGTATGTGCCCGTTGTACATAGACCCATTTCTACATTGTCTAAAGAAGTATGTGTCTGTTGTATATCATCTAAAGAGGTATGTCTCCGTTATACTTTGTCTAGAGACATGAACCTATTGTACTTTGTCTAAAGAAGTATGTCCCAATTTTACCTTGAAGAAAGATGAGAACACGTAGCTATTACTATTGGCCAGTGGAACGAAAGCAAGGAATGTGGTAAAACCGCCGCAAAACACAGCAGGGCCTATCTCGGTCAGTGTCTCCTTGATCCGCTCTGTAAAATAAAAAAGAAATGTTATATTTCTTTCAATTAGCAAATGATTTGGAAACGTACCTCTTTGTATGGGTTTTATTTCTCCCTTTACTTAGTATATAACTATCTACTTGTCTTTTTTCTTGATTATCATCACGAATTAATTAGTAATGATTGTAGGCGTGAGTCTTCCACTCCTGTTGGTCTTTCACACATACCGAACTACCCACGCTCACATTCACACATACATACATGCATACACATAAACACAATCCTTTATTAAGTTTTGCATTTAAAATATACATGAAATCACTGACATGCATGGGTAAGCTCAATATATATTGCTAAATGCAGAGAAAGGGGAAATGTATTCATAAGGCTAACATTACTGAATATCTCTGGTACAGTTATTCTGTTTATCACAAAATGTTTCTTTCTTTGAGTAAATTCGCTTAAACATCTGAAATAGAAGCTGAAAATAATCACAAAGGATTTTCCTATGCCACTTTGAATTATCATCTAAATTCATTTCTTCGTGCTTGTAGATCTAGAACACCATCGCGAAATTAGTGCAGAATCTATTTTATAAACTTTGGATAGAAAAGTATCAAAATGTGATGAAACCTATATCATTATTAAACCAAAACAGAATTCCTCGAGTTGTATGATTAGATGACAGGAAAACAGTCGGTCAGACATGTTATAAACTAGATACACACACATTGATAAATTTCATGTTATGAACTAGATACACACACATTGATAAATTTCATGTTATGAACTAGATACACACACATTGATAAATTTCATGTTATGAACTAGATACACACACATTGATAAATTTCATGATATGAACTAGATAAACACGTACTGATAAATTTCATGTTATCATTTCGAAACCTATCTCATAACTCGATATTCTCAAAATGGTTTGCAGTACAACATACTGACTTTACTTAAGACTTTCTCTGTTTTAAAGATATAAATATGATCATACTTTTTGACTAATAGCAAACTGTTAACAATTTTTAAACTTCTAATAACCAAATTGTATCCAAATCTACCGAATGACACATTTTTGCCAGCGCCGGTCTCAGCTAGTATAGTTTCTATAAAGTATGCTTTATAGAGGACGACTTTGAAAATAAAATATTGATGTCACGTAATAGGGCGGGAATCCCGTTGAGACGTAGCGGCTGTATCGGACAGTGAAAATCTGTCTCTCCACTCTACTCCATGTCAAAACATTCACATTAGGTTACAGGTATGACGGCAGGCGATCATATGGAGCTGCCTTGAGTGTCATTGGTTTTACTGTGTGCTAGAGCATTCAACATACAGAGAGTTATAATGTACATATCGTGTATATTGTTTTAAATGTAGGCTTTGTTTGCACATTTAGTAATATAGGCTGGGTGTACATTTTGCATATTCAGGTTCGGTATTGAGAGATGGAATGCAATGAGAATGGCAGGAATATACGAGAACAGAATGTTGATATGACCAAGCTATAATGTTGTTGTTTATATTCTTATTTCATGTGTTATACGCTTTATTAAATTTTTTCAGTTCACTTTAGATTGTGTCACATAAAGACATTAAAAATATGTTACCTAGGAATTGTGTGTTTGTGTGGTGAGCGAGTGTGTGACATCATCATTCGTGTACGTCCTTTTCTTTTCCACGCTCCAGTGAAAACCTAACGACGTTAAAACATAGTCCAGGAAATCTCATAGAAATCAAGCCAAGTCAGATAAATCGTACTGACTATTGTTTAATCTTAAAGATATCAGCAGGAAAGAAAGCTAAGAGACAAGTATGAACTTTATTACGGATCTATTAGAACTTCGATGAACACGTAATTCGTTGTTCAAGGCCATTTTAACTCCCCATTCTCAAATTTACGCAGCAAAGTAAAACATGAATACTAAACTACACAGTTGATCGATATTTTATGCTATCTGCTATATTTCTAAGGTTTCACATCTAAGGAGTCGAATGTGGTGAAATTTTATATCGGGAATAAATATTATAACCATGCAGCTCTCTTCAGAGGCATACAAGGTTTGTAACTGTTATGCACACCATGCAATGTTATATGTCAGACATCATTGCAAAAAACAAGACAAGACACATACTTAATATTTTCATATGCTTGTGGTTCGTTATATTTTAGGCGATAATGTTTAGGCTTATAATCCTAAGGCTGACACTTTTTATAAACTAAGATCCACTTAATAGTCGCAAAGAGAGTACCCACTAATATTTTCATGTATTTATCTACAATCTGGAAATTATTCCGCGAACAGAAGTCTGAGACTTACCTCCCCTCGTACCAGTGACTGTCATGAACATGTGGCCTATGTGAGCCGAATAGTCGACGGCCAATCCTATTGCTAGAATGAGGTTGACACTAGTTACAGTGTCGATCGTTAATCCCCAAAAATGCATCGACCCAGCAACATCAACCTGACGCATTTGAGAAAGAAAGATGTACAATTACACATTCGTTCCAGTTTAGGTTAACCATACAGCGGAGTATTAGAATTCGAAATTATGATCAAAAATACAAAATTAATATTGCATAATTCTGACATAACCTAATCAGGACATGGATTTTATCAGTACTAAAAGTATACTTTGTGGAGGACAATGGAAGCGAGATAACTCAGATTTTGTACTTGGTACTTTAGCGCCATAATCATAATTACAAAGTATAACTTAATTTGTTTAATTTTACAAAATCTAAGCATAAAGAAAGAAAGAACTATCAGCAAAATGTGTCTAATAAAATTAAAATAAAGATATAATTGAAATATAAAAAAATCAGTAAAATGATTTTTTTTTTAAAATGATGATGATAATGAAGATGAAGAAGAAGATGATGATGATGGTGGTGGTAGAAGAAAGTAACAGATGATCATTTGAAAAGTATAAAGGAGGAGAAGTAGAGGATGAAGAAGCAGAAGAAGAGAAAGGAGAAAAAAGGGGGTAACAAGGAGAAAGAGATGTGTTTAACTTTTAATCTTTACAGACTTCAAACGTAACAAACCCATACAGAAAATATACTTCAACCCAGTCTCCTTTGATGTACAGCGGCTACTAGTGACTCCTTTATATCTAATTTCCGAAGATTTTTAAAGCTATTTTAGGTAAACAAATAGTTATATACTAACTCCTTTCAGTGAGTCTCTTTAAACTTCTACTAACCAAGGTGAAGATGACACATAAGAAGACTAAAAGACAGGTGGCAAGGTGAGCGATGAGAACGAGCATAACGATGAAGACACAGAGACAAGCCAGACCCAAGTTCCTGTACAGCTCTGTCTGGATCACCTGAAATTAACAGTAATAAATAAGCCATCTAAATTAGGTTCATTTAACTCTATATGGATCGCCTGAAATCAACAGTAATAAATAAACCATCCAAATTAGGTTCATTTAACTCTATATTTATCGCCTATATAAACTAGAACAGCCAACCATTTTAAGGTTCATGAACTTATGTCTAAATCACCTCTTAATGTGCATATCAACATATAATATATCTGGAAAAAATGCAACGAGAGAGTAAAACCTAGTTATGTACAATTAATTCGTCTGGATTCTAGATCATCACAAATAAAACAAAACAAAAAAGAAACAAATTAAAGTACATGTTGTCTGTCTGCAACACCCATGAAATGAGTAAGTCCAAACGAAATGAAGACATATTTAGTTCGTCTAGATCACATTCCACGAAATGGGTAAACTAATTAAAGGTACAGATGGTTCTGCATGAATCAATATACAACAACATTCCAAAACTATTTTAATGTTATAGAAAATCTGGCTTCGTCCTCGAACATGCTAATGTTTACAAATTTATTTTTGTCATGCGTCAATTTTCATACTATTTTCGTTCAAAACATAGTGTTTCAAAGCATCTGTGTAGTTCATAGAAGTGATTTTCCCCATTTTCTTCTTATAAATTTTTATGCATAAATGTTTGGTGAAAGCTCTTATGCCACTTGCATTTAGAATTTTTGTGAAGTTGTACAGATCTCAGCAACTCATTGTGAAATATGTTCACTGAATGTATTACTTGAAATGTTTGAGAATGTTGTTAGGATGAATGGAGAAGTTTAAAATAAACTGCACGTGGGACTATTATGGGACTGAGGTCTAGATAGGAGTATCACGTTTACTACATATGTGAACAATACCTGGAAGACCTCAGTGCCCACAGAAATAGTTACAAGTAGATATGAATTACATAATATATGTTAGGGTATGAACATTCATCTATTTGTTATTGAGTTTTTGTGGTGGAGCCAAGTAGCTCCAGGCCTTTATTTTGACATTTTAAATAATTTTGTGCCATTTACTTGTAGCTTTTTTAGACTGGCAATTGTTGGGCTTGTGTATTTTAATCATTTGTTACATTGTTACTTTATCGTTTTTCTTATTTTTCATCACCCATTAATTAGAAATTGTCCCTTCATTTTCAGAGTGCATGATTTATGACTGAATAGTTTTTGAGACGAACCATTAGGTTTACTTTTATTTGCTGCATGATAGAGAATCCGAAGGATAATAAATTTAACTAATATTTATCCAAAAAAAAGTAGTAAATTGCCTACTGTTGATTAAAAGAGTGAGTGTTGTGTTTACGTTGTTTTGTCCTGTATTGTTTACAATTTTCATTCCACGTGTAATCTCACATAAAATGCACATAAGCATACATAATCTTGCATGTATTTATAAAATGAGCTAGTGAAAAATCCGTGGTGAATGTGTGTCGGACACTGACGAACAACCAACAGGTCCCTATGACCAATCACTGAATGACTGAATAAAGGTGGACTGTGGGAACGTAGACGTGACAATAGCAGTGTGTTACAATGACGTTTTCCCCATTGTTCTATTTCTTTGTCCAAATAATATTTTTATCTCCCCATTCCTCCCTCCACCACCCCTTCGGTGATAACTAATACCAAATACATCAAATAATACGGTCATATCGCCCATGTCATAGTTTTGTTCAGATCACATACAAGCAAACATGATAAATAATGAATGATGTCATATGATTTAATACTAAATAAAATCAATCCCAGGTTAAGTTAGATCATCTAAACCATAATTATGCTTAGATCATTAAAATCATTATTAGAAGAATATCATGTAATTGTATAGTAAACCATATTTATTAAAATGACTATTATAACAATATCACATAATTGTATTGTAAATTATAATTGTCTGAATTATCTCAACCATACTTATATTTTGATCATCTAAACCAAGGGTGATCACCCTTTGGGTGCAAAGGGACACAACCATTGTTATGGACTAGTTCGCGGGCCACAGGTAAAACCCTCAAGTGGTATACCTAACGATTCTTGCCCTAATTGGTTTTATGTTTTAATTTGCATCCTTCATCCTGGCAAATACTTGCTCACAAACGTACGTTGCAAAAAAGTGAAATGATGAAAATTGCGTGTCTGTGAATGCCGGGATACTTTTCCTGCAATGTTTGTTAAAATTTCAACAATGGAAAATGTTTGAAACTTTTCAAGTCAGACGCACACTGATAATCAACATATTCCATACGCATTTGGTCTGGAACCAGATTTAAACCAAGGGAGAATGAGACGAAAAGAGACTGGCACTACTGTTATTCTTTTTAAAGTTTTGAAATCTTGTGTCAAATGATTCCTTCCTTAAATTCTGAATTAACTTGAGGCACTGCTAAAATTCTCGAACATCACACTTCAAATGTTTTAGAGTTGGAAAATTAATAAAGTTCTTGTTTCCAACTTGTGTTTCAAAAAGTCGTAATTTCATTTTAAACGCCTTGACCTGATCAAACGTAGAGTTAATTAATTGACCTTGACCTTGCAGGCTTGAGTTTAATCCGTTCAAGTGGGTAGTTAGAAAGTCGAATTCACAAATCCATTCATCTTTGAATTCGCTGACCGACTTTCCGTGTCCTTCCAGGAATGTTCGTATTTCCTCTTTAAGGTTAAATACTCGTGCCAACGTTTTCCCACGGCTCAGCATCGGACTTGAGAATATTAAATAACAATTATGTCTTCAGTTTGTTCGATAAGTCTTTAAATTCCATGTCGTTGGAACGGATAAATTTGACTAATCGTTATTATAGTGTTGGCTTTCAGGGATTAGCATAACTATTCTCTTAGTGGAATAAACAATGGTAGTTCATAACAGTTATTTCTAACTTGGTTGCCTTTTCTTAGATTAACTTGACCACACCCACCCACCCTCTACTCCTTATCATTACAAGGTTCCAATTAGTTATTACACCTAACAGATTTGTCAAATTCAAATCGACTCACTTCAAGGTTTCAATTACTCCCTACAATACATCAACAGATATGTGGTGCTTTTAAGTGGGACCAAGGTAGCCATTTCCTCTCTAATAACAACACCTTTAACGACCCCACGTACAACTATTGTTAACAGTACAGCATCAATTACATCTCTACTTTCATCAAATGACAGAGAATAATGCTCAAGGTTTTTATCTTTAGATTTCTCTAAATTGATATCTAACATCCAATGCTGCGAGCCATAGTCTGTCACAATAATTGTATTTAACAATTCTTTTTCTTCTCATGGTATATTATGTCAGTAACGTGTTCTAAATATTCTATAGCAAATGCACCATCCGAGTAAGGATGTGATTTTGGAGCAATGACAGCTAAATAGCTATTACATATCTCGCATTTGACCAATGATTCTGACTCTGTGAACAATCCTTAACACAGTCCAAAAGGCGTTTAGTCAAATTAAGTAAATATAAAAGGTATTACACATATTTTTGTCTGGATCATCCAAACCATAATTATATCCGGAAATATTTAACGATACTTATGCCTGATGATCCTAACGATAATAGGACATCTGAAATACTCAGATACGTAATGATAACTGAAATACTCAGACACATATAGACAGTTGAAATTCTCCGATAAGTAAGAACAGGCGAAATACTCAGATACCTAAGGACAGATGACAAACAAGTAAGAACATGTGATATACTGAAACAAATACCTACAAGTGACATACTCAAACAAGTAAGATGAAATACAGCATTGATATAAGTGTACGCCAAAGATGAAATCCCTAACGTAATAAACGTTTCTGGTAGTTTTACCCTGTTTGTCTCCCATGTGAGATACTCCGATGAGTATGGGAAACACTGCGACAGTTGTGCGTCAGAGACGAGAACTCGCGTGGCGTCCAGAGCCTCCACCTGTTTCGCCGTGTCCACCATGACTGTGTGCTGGTAGGGGATTTTTGACGCCTGACCAGCATTGAAGAAAGAAGAGTAGTTCATTAGATAACTTATGGTAAATACATTCACATAAGCTCCCTTGCATACCTATGAAATCATCTCATATAGTGACAAGCAAGAAAACTGCAAAAGTAATTCAGCGTTCTCAACTTATCATTTTAGTTACTTCAGTAACTTCACTTTCATTGCTAATACGACACATTAGCAAGTAATTGAAGCCATTTTCATTGCCACTAAGGCACTTTAACAAGTAATTGAAGCCATTTTCATTGCCACTAAGGCACTTTAGAAAGTAAATGAATCCATTTTCATTGCCAGTAAGAGACTTACGTAAGTAATCGAATCGATTTTCTTTGCCACCTAGACATTTTAGTATCCAGTATCATTGCCACAAAGACAGATTAGTAAGTTACTAAATCCACTTTCATTGTCACTAAGACTCTTTATTAAGTGACCGAATCCACTCTCATTACAGAATGTATATTTTACTCTTTGTGCTCACAGAAATAAACGAAATGCACTTACACACTCACGCAAACATATGAACACAAAATTTAAAATACGAATCCTATTCTAAAATGTTATTGAACAGCGACAAATTATACTTTTGTGTCACACATAACCATTTATGTTATGAGATAATCAAATGCCTAGCATAGCACCAAGAAGAATAGTTACTGTGTCATGGCTTTGGCAATGTTATCTTTCCATTTACATATCCTGCAGCTCACGCCCAGCCATTCCCATTTAAGGTCGTTTCCAAAAGTTAATCAAAATGTTGGTTGAAAATAACAGAGAAAGATTTAATAATATAACAATAAAGAAGAAAAATTCGATTTTGAATGCAATGGTCAATGGAGATCATCATATTCAGTTGTTTAGTATTCTTAGTCAGATTATCGATGGGGAGATTTCAAGGATGACTTATCTACATCCTGAAGAGTATGTGAGTGGTTCCACGGTCTGCCTCACTCATACAGCATTCCTTTATCAGTAGCCACTGTATGTTCGGATCACGTGGAGTCCAGTCAGCTCACAGCAGGAGTGTGTCCCAGAAAGAAACGTGAGATGAAAAAGGGACAGCTGCAAGAATATCGTAATTACTTTGTAGCTGCCAATAATTACTAGACAACATTAAGGTTTTTTTGATGACAGTGAATGGATATCTCTCACAATTTATCACCTTAACAAAACGTTAACAGCATCAATTTGCAGAATTACCGTCATCAAGGAACATTTATAAAACATGACAATATTAATTCAAATTCCACATTCACAATTTATCAATAGTATTAACCCATAACCAAAGATTTGCATTAAATTTACATTAGGCAATTACCTCCCTCTATATTTTACTTTTATGTGTAGTTGCAAACGGTTTTACAATAATAAAGAATACTGTGCACAACACTTGCTCATTTCAATTTCATCATACTATGCATACAACTATGAACAATCGTTAACGCCACAGAATACCTTCTCTCAAAGAAATAGGCATTAGCTTTATACAACAATCATTAGTAGAAATATATAAACATTCTGATCAATAATATATGCCAACAGATATCGAGAAGTCAATATATATGTATATTTACCAATCTCTGTATCTGGCAAAGCCTTCATTGTCACACACACATTCGACCCTCTTTCCTTGACGGTATGGGTGTGGCACCTAAAATTTACGGTCTCTACCTGGGGTCAGACCGCAGTTTCGTATGCGTCATGGCCAGACCTGAAGTGCCCATATTTGGGTGTATCGTATACTGTTAGCGTCACACATCACCCCAACCACTCCCCACTTTATGTCTCTATACCCATGCATGGCCAAGGGTCTTGGCCTAATTTCTCTGTTCGCGTGATTTGCAGGCCGCCACGGCTGATTATATAGTAAGCCTGAAGGTCAACCCTAACTAGTACACTTATTAATTTATGGTTATTAAGGAAGGAATGAAAATAAAAATAAAATCAAACAGCATAATCTGCCCTAAGTCCCAACTATTACAATGATGATGATGATGATGATGATGATGATGATGATGATGATGATGACGATAATGACGACGATGGTGGTGGTGTGTGATGATGATTACAACGATGATGACAACTTGAAAGAGAGCTGACTATTATTTGATTGAGAGGCTGCGAGAAGTGGATATTTCTCGCGAGACGTGGCTGAATCATTGTCACAAGTTGGAACGTCAGGTTAACAAAATGTGCTTCATTCAGCGGATACCTGGCTGAAAAAGAAGGAAAAGAAAACTATGTATATACATGAAACAGACAAGGTAAGATACTTTTTTAAACAGTGAAATGACCGCACTACACTACACATAAAACAATGCCGAAATACTGGCCATTGCTCAAATTATTTTATAAGTTAATATAGTTGGAGGTGTTTTGCTCTCAAATTATATACAAGACACCCGTATCGAACGAATACTGTACTCAGATTATAAACTTGCAATCCATATCCAATTAGTTATGCATCCTAATTATATTAATGCAGTCCTTATTATGGATAATGCGCTCCAATCATATAATTGTATTCCATATCCAATGGATAATACGCTCCAATCATATAATTGTATTCCATATCCAATAGATAATGCGCCAACTAAATATACCTTCTTTTCGTATGCAATGGATAGTGCACACATTATATGCATGCTTTTTGTACCCAGTGGACATAGTCTAAAATACATATCGGATGAATATTGCGATCAAATTATTAGCATACAATCCATAATCGGTTACTGATAAGAAAAAAAAGAAATGGTTAAAAATTCCTAAGTCAATTCGGCAAAGATTATTAAGATGCCATGCAGTTCTTTTTTTTAATCCCACTAGCTAAACAACCAAAAAGGAAAGAAACAGCTGAACATTTATAAAAATGAACAAACTTGTCTGATTTAGCATTGCTATCACGTTGCTGTCATTTGTCGTCGACAGCCATGTGGTCAGTTCCTGAAACCAGCTGTCCGTGGTGCCGTTGTATATATAAGCACTGCTAGTAAAACTCTTATACAGCGCTTCGAACTTCTTTTGGCTCTGGAAGTAATCGATTTGACCTGCAACAAGTGTTACTAAATAAAGACCTGCAACAAGTGTTACTAAATAAAGACCTGCAACAAGTGTTACTAAATAAAGACCTGCAACAAGTGTTACTAAATAAAGACCTGCAACAAGTGTTACTAAATAAAGACCTGCAACAAGTGTTACTAAATAAAGACCTGCAACACGTGTTACTAAATAAAGACCTGCAACAAGTGTTACTAAATAAAGACCTGCAACAAGTGCTACTAAATAAAGACCTGCAACAAGTGCTACTAAATAAAGACCTGCAACAAGTGTTACTAAATAAAGACCTGCAACAAGTGCTACTAAATAAAGACCTGCAACAAGTGCTACTAAATAAAGACCTGCAACAAGTGTTACTAAATAAAGACCTGCAACAAGTGTTACTAAATAAAGACCTGCAACAAGTGCTACTAAATAAAGACCTGCAACAAGTGCTACTAAATAAAGACCTGCAACAAGTGTTACTAAATAAAGACCTGCAACAAGTGTTACTAAATAAAGACCTGCAACAAGTGTTACTAAATAAAGACCTGCAACAAGTGCTACTAAATAAAGACCTGCAACAAGTGCTACTAAATAAAGCCGTGATTAAGTACTACTAAATAAAGCCGTGATCAAGTACTACTAAATAAAGACCTGCAACAAGTACTACTAAATAAAGCCGTGATTAAGTACTACTAAATAAAGCCGTGATCAAGTACTACTAAATAAAGCCATGATCAAGTACTACTAAATAAAAATACTACTAAATAAAGCCATGATCAAGTACTACTAAATAAAGCCATGATCAAGTACTACTAAATAAAGCCATTATAAAAATTTTCTGTACGTTTTCTCTTTTGTACAGATCATACACAAACTAGAAAGCAATGGAAATGGGTGCTACGAGAATGAGATCCAATTTCAATTAAATAAAACTGTATGAAACGTTTTCGTGCTACAGAAAAATAATGTTTACAGTACATGCCATCATCAGGAAATTAGACTTAACTAGACTTAACGCAGTACATACTGCCATCATCAGGAAATTAGACTTAACTAGACTTAACGCAGTACATACTGCCATCATCAGGAAATTAGACTTGACTTAACGTAGTACATACTGCCATCATCAGGAAATTAGACTTAACTAGACTTAACGTAGTACATACTGCCATCATCAGGAAATTAGACTTAACTAGACTTAACGCAGTACATACTGCCATCATCAGGAAATTAGACTTAACGCAGTACATACTGCCATCATCAGGAAATTAGACTTAACTAGACTTAACGTAGTACATACTGCCATCATCAGGAAATTAGACTTGACTAGACTTAACGCAGTACATACTGCCATCATCAGGAAAGTAGACTTGACTAGACTTAACGCAGTACATACTGCCATCATCAGGAAAGTAGACTTGACTAGACTTAACGCAGTACATACTGCCATCATCAGGAAAGTAGACTTACCGCAGTACATACCGTCATCATCAAGAAAGTAGACTTACCGCAGTACATATTTCCCTCCGCGCCATCGTCAGGAAAGTAGCGTTCCTGAGCTTGTGTGAATCTTGCTGCGTAAGAATCTGTGGGAAGGAACCAGTTATTGTCGAAGTACTGGCGAAGTTCTACGAAGCCGTAAATGTTCGCTCCGAACAGGCTCAGTGTTATAACCACGATCACAATCTACATGAAACGTATGCAAAAAATAATAAACATTAATTCTCAATTAGTTTCTTTTTGTTTGTATTTAATCTTCTCGACTACAACAAAAATTGGCGTGTTTATTTCTCTTAGTAAAGACATACCAGTGCATCTTAAATCCAAGTTATGTGTAAAATAAACAAACCATAATATTTTTTTTTAATTCATAAGATATTTGATCGTTTTTTTTAAAGTCAGATATACTCATCACTCAGACAACAATTATTTATTATCTCAAAAAAAAAAATCAGGCAAAACTTCAAACCTAATGTTTAAATTATTACAGAAAACAGGGTAAAGAAAGAAAACAAATTGTAGTCCTATCTGAAAATTGCGCATACAGAATAAATGGTAAAAAGTGAAAGGTTTATGAGTCCAACCTTGACAGGTAGCAATGGCATCATGAGCTCTAAAATACGCCTGGAAAAAATGGTAAAATGTAAACGGTTTATGAATCTTACCTTGACAGGAAGCAATGCCATGACGGGCTCTAAAATACGCCTGAAGAAGAGTGGGATTAGGTCGGTCTGACTGCATTTGTTTGGAACATACGTCTCTTTCAGTCTAAAAGACAAAACGGAAACCATTAGACTTTATTCGGCAGTAGAATTACGACTTTCAAAACCAATTTGGTCAGGGCTAGGTGTGGATGGAGTGTGAAACTGCTAATGTAAGCGTAGTACCATCACTTTTGGTATGTGAATATAGTGCCATCACCTTTGGTATGTGAATATAGTGCCATCACTTTTGGTATGAGAATTAATGTAGTACCATCACTTTCTTATAAGAGTGTATGCAAAGCCATCATATCGATACGCGTATACATGTAACAACACTATTCTGTTGCATATATAACTGCAATACCCCCATTCTGCTGACGCATATATATGCAGCACCATCATTATGGTACAAGGCATACTTGATAACACCATGACGTTAGTGCAAATGCAAATGTAACACAACCATTTTGGTACATGCATACTTGTATTTCGATACGAGTGGGAAATATGGCAACACCATATTTTAGAACAAGGTTCACATTTATGATCCCATTTGCTACATGCATAATTGTACAGTTAGTATTTTGTTATATAGCATACATATAATACTAATGTGTGCTACTGGCATGAATGTACAGTTAGTATTTTGTTATATAGCATACATATAATACTAATGTGTGCTACTGGTATGAATGTACAGTTAGTATTTTGTTATATAGCATACATATAATACTAATGTGTGCTACTGGCATGAATGTACAGTTAGTATTTTGTTATATAGCATACATATAATACTAATGTGTGCTACTGGCATGAATGTACAGTTAGTATTTTGTTATATAGCATACATATAATACTAATGTGTGCTACTGGCATGAATGTAACGCCACCGTTATCGATCGACCCATAAATGAAACGCCAGTTGGGTAACGGCATAAATACAGCACCAGCATCATGGGATGTGTAAAATGTTACATCACCCTTTTAATTCTGTTACAATTGAAAATTATTGCTATTCAAAACGAGAGTTAACAAATGTCATTTCGACCTGTCAGTCACGAATGTTGGGCATTATATACGAGAAAGAGAGCAAATGTCTTTCATACAACTACGCTAAACATGACGCGCGCCAAAGACCCTCAGTTGTTAGATTACAAAACATGGACGCCAGTTTTGTTTGCAATTATAAAATTGTTTTCTACTTTTTTATTTGAGCGAATACAAATACGTAGCCTAGACTAATAGCCATTTCTCTTCAAGCGTAAAAAATGGGTGTAATTAAATTAATAACATATAATCAAATGAAGAGCAGGCAATCAAAAGTCACGTAATATCATCGCATGTCATGCAATCCATTTTTTGCACTAGAAACAAAGACAACCATTGTTTCTAAGTAGTATACCCACAAAAAATTATCAGTGCGTACTAATTATTTAGTTTCTATTGCTATAAAAGTCATATTTCTGCTTTCAGTATTTCGTAATATGCTTTAAAAGTTATACTTCTGCTTTCCTTGTTGGTAATCAAACTTACCGACAGCAGCACAAGCAGGCGTCTCTTCTATCTGCCTGTCGTCGGAGATCAAGGCTGAGGCATGCTGTGAAGAACATGGTCTGCAGGAAGTAAAGTGCCAAGATGCCAAAAGCGGCATAAATACAGAACGATTGCAGTGCTGGTATTACCTGACAATGAAAATAGTTTTCACAGACAAGTTCACACCCTGACGCATAAAGATGCATTTATATATATATATATATAAAAAGTAGTGTTAGTTAAGTAACTTTTTATGTTAATTAAGTATCTTTGTCTTGATAATTAAGAACTTTTATGTTAATTAAGTAGATTTTAATGTTAATTAAGTAACTTTTTCATATTAATTAAGTAACTTTGTCCTGATATTAAGTAACGTTTTCATGTTAATTAAATAACTTTGTCCTGATAATTAAGTATTATTTTAACCAACACCTTTTTAGTAGATGACTAAAATACAATCCCCTGTTTCAATAAATACTTGCTCAGTGTATCCCCCGTTTAAATAATACTTGCTCAGGTTCTATAAAACCTTTATTTTTTTTTTTGTTTTGTTTTGGAATGAATAGTAGATCAGGCTCTAAACCCTCTTCATATCATACTCGATATTAAATATGTTCCTGTTTAATTGTTGTAACAGGTAGTTACTCCAGTTTTAATCACCATGTGTACACACATGTTCCTGTTTAATTGTTGTAACAGGTAGTTACTCCAGTTTTAATCACCATGTGTACACACATGTTCCTGTTTAATTGTTGTAACAGGTAGTTACTCCAGTTTTAATCACCATGTGTGCACACATATTCCTGTTTTAAGTGCTGTGTGCTTACAGTTACTCCAGTTCTAATATTTTTTTTTGCATAAGCGTTCAGGTTCAAACCCATCTTTGCATACTAATTAGGTTATTCAGGTTCTAATCTTCATTTGAACAAACGTGTTCAGTTCTAAACCTTGTTTATACATAGTAGTTTGTACACAGTCATTCATGTTCTAAGTATTCTCAGTATAATGTGGTTTAGGTTCTAACTCTTCTATCAACACAGTACTTCAGGTTTATTTCTTCAGTGTAAACTGAAGCCTGTTTCTAAACAGTACTTTGGGTTCTGACCCCAGTCTGGAGACTTCTGTTCAAGTGCTAGCCACAGTTTAAATGTATTTATTACGATGAAATTGGTCTAACCTTGGCTCAATATAAGGATGAAAAGATATGCATATGTTGTAGTATTAATCACATTTTAGATTTATTTATTATGGTGTAAATGGTATACCGTGGACCCATTATAAAGGATGAAAAGATATACAGCAGTAAATAAAGAAGTGAGAACTATTTCATTCTATACATAGTGGAAGTGTTAAATTGAGATCCTGACACGAAAAGCCTACCGTAGAGGCGCCGATTGCAAAAGCAACAAAATCTGTGAGTGACGTGACAGTGATGGAAATCCCGGCGTGGCGCAAAATGTCTCCAGTCTTTCGCTCGATGGTGTAAGCCTGTTCTTCGACCTCCATGTTCATTAATGCCCCAACAATAACGAACATGTCGTCAACACCAATTCCTCATTAATGAAAATTAAATGAGTATTTAGCATTGTGAGAAAGGTATGCCTGTCTGCTAATTGCTAATTATTAATTTATGATATTTTATTTCATAATTAATACATAAACAATAATCTTCTCATGCAAATAGCACACACAGTCACCCTGACAGGGGTCTTTTGTCTTTGCGGTTACGAGAGCTACTAGGTCAATCCATGGAACAGTCTGCTAACTAATTAACTCTCTGTCCAAGTGTTACCTGTCTAGATTAACAGACCTTAATTGAATTATCTTGTCAATCTTTGTCTTTAATCCAGCCCCTCACATATAAGCTCTCTATGACGACAGAAACTATCCCAAACTTGCACTTAACCGTCTTTCTATGTCGTTACGTCATTGGCAGCCCCCACCCATCATCATGTACAAGTGCCTCTCTATCAATGTAACGAGAGTGGATAGTTATAATTCAACAATTTAATAAAGAAAATAATAAGTAACAGTTAAAAATAGTTTTACAATCGATGTCGTCAAAATTACACACAAGGCAATTTCTCAGAATCACAATCTCATCAAGCACATAGAATTCAATCAATCAAGAAAAATATATCATGTCACTTCCATAGAACAATTACTAGGAATTTTACATCAAAGAAATATCTTCACAATTTAGTTTAGCTTACACAAGTTCTCAATGTCAATAAGCCAACTAAATAAATAATACAGTTAAGTCAATGTAAGATATTAAAGAGAAGAATCAAAAATAGATGAGGAATTTAAGAAATCATGAAAACCATGTTCATATTACACAGAAAATGCACAATAATGGTTCACCTGATAGCGGCCTGTGAGCGATAGTCTTATTCTTGTTTAGGGTTGGCTGGCAGTTAAAAGTCTTGTGATAATGGCCTTGCCTGATAACAATTCTGCCTACCATAACATGAATGTTTGAATAATCCAATAGAATTTATAACACAAGCACAGTTACAAGTCTTGTCCAATATGAATTACACAGCATAAACACAAATCAGTTTCTTGTCTGAATTTTGCACAATGCTCAAAACTTAGTCTTCACCACTGTCCTTGAATAAAATAAGTGGATAAAGTTCACAGTTACAGTTTCCAACACCTGAATTTTTATTAGGCTCTTATGGTTCCAACAGTTACTTGGCTGGGTCAATCTTATGCTCCTCACAGCTGTCCCCCCTTGTAACTTGGTCTTCTTGATAGTGGTCCCCAACCCCCGGGCCGTGGATCAAATGGTACCAGGCCGCCCAATTTTATTTATTGTGGTGTATTTCTATCGGTTTTGTGCGACTTTCCATGGACGAGATTGAGTATTCATTCTCCCAGTTGGTGCACGATTATCTGTCTTTGCTTTAAAGAATTCGAGTGCTACTTCCCAACCACACCAACACACTTTGCTTCGGACCACAGACGAACGCACTCCATCCATCAGACCACAGGGAGGAGAGTCATGTCAAAGCACCACACCAGAAAAGCCAGCACCAAGACTCAGCCCTTTTCAGGGCTGGCAAAAACGCCACTACTGCCCACTCCACTAAATGACATTTTACGCAATTCTGAGCCAGTCACAGACGATGCGGACAGCCCTTTCTGTTTCACAAACGAGCGCATAGCCCAGCTGAGACAGATACGGCAAAAGAGGCTTGAAGAGGTGCAAACATTAAGAAGTACACAAGGAGAAGACTGGACAAAATACTGCTGTGAAATCAGCAAACCAACCGAAAATGGGGGCATACAAAAAGTTACCCCCTTCACCTTCACACTAGAAACTGAAAACGTTGAACTAAAAAATGCGTTCACTAATTTGCTGTTGACCCTCTTCCACACAAAAACGGAAGATGAACTTACCACTAGTCAACAAGCCATCTTAACCGCAATTGGTCTCCACAAGATTTTAAACAAGCACCTGACAAGACAACTGGAAAAACTACATCAACAGGCTGTGAAACACAGACAGACATCATCTGGAAAATAACGTTGACAACAAAAACACGCACTTCACAAACGGAAAAGGAGGAAACAACGTGAAAACCCACAAAGGAAGACGGCACAACTCTAACAGTCTTTGAAGGAAAAAGCCTCGTTTCCACCCAAATTCTACAAGCCACTGCAACAGAACAGGGAATAAACACCAACATCATCTGGAAAATTCCACCTATGGCCAGAGTGAATTCAACTCAAACAGCAAAACAAGAAATCAGACAGGCATTCTAGAATTTTCCAGACGACCCTAGAATCACATATAAGGGCAGATTCGAAATTGAACCCTCATCTGTGGAGAGTAGTGTATTCCTTACACTTACACACTGCGGGAGATACTTCTCATGTATACCATGTTCGTATCTGTTTATAATCAGTAAGTTTCCAGTTTATTCATTTTTAACTCCATTTTTTTTACATTCAAATCTCAGCTTAACAGTTACCTGCAACAGTATTTATTAGTCTAACACACACACACACACACACACACACACACACACACACACACACACACACACACACACACACATAGCATAATAAATTCAGCATAATAGTTTTATGAACGGGTTCACTACAATCAATCTTAAGTTTTTAGCATACCACATATATGCATCATAGTACACAATTTGTAGAAATAATATTCTACTCAAATAAAACATCTCTATGTTAAACGCGAGTATAACATATCAGTAGCAAAATTGCACGAAATATTTCTAGGTCCATTCTCTCTAAATCAGTCACTTAACTCGCCATTAAACTAACGACGCCTTTCATGACCAGACTTCTTACAACACCAAATTCAAGTGATTAGACAATAGAAAACTTTTGATCTCGGCCATTTCCCGTAAATTTTAACCTTTGGATAATAAAACTACGCATCCATTTGGAACTGGTTTGTATTGCATAGGACATTTCTAGCATATTCTCAACTCTAATGTTTACTCCAACTCTGGCACTTACAAAAATACCACCTTAAGGAGTGCTCAAGGTCGGATCACATCAAAAGTTTAACAATTTATATAACAATTAAGTCTAGAAATAGGGATAGGCAAATTTACTCCTCCACAAGTAGTAATATCAGAAATTAAAGCAGTTGAAATATATGAAGTAAAAGCAGTAGTAATATCAGAAGTAAAAGTAGTAGTAATATCAGAAGTAAAAGTAGTAGTAATATCAGAAGTAAAAGTAGTAGTAGTATTAGAAGTAAAAGCAGTAGTAATATCAGAAGTAAAAGTAGTAGTAATATCAGAAGTAAAAGTAGTAGTAATATCAGAAGTAAAAGCGAGTAAAAGTAGTAGTAATATCAGAAGTAAAAGTAGTAGTAATATCAGAAGTAAAAGTAATAGTAATATCAGAAGTAAAAGTAGTAGTAATATCAGAAGTAAAAGTAGTAGTAATATTAGAAGTAAAAGTAGTAGTAATATCAGAAGTAAAAGCGAGTAAAAGTAGTAGTAATATCAGAAGTAAAAGTAGTAGTAATATCAGAAGTAAAAGTAGTAGTAATATCAGAAGTAAAAGTAGTAGTAATATCAAAAGTAAAAGCAGTAGTAATATCAGAAGTAAAAGCAGTAGTAATATCAGAAGTAAAAGTAGTAGTAATATTAGAAGTAAAAGTAGTAGTAATATCAGAAGTAAAAGTAGTAGTAATATTAGAAGTAAAAGTAGTAGTAATATCAGAAGTAAAAGCGAGTAAAAGCAGTAAAAATATCAGAAGTAAAAGAAATGATAGTACCTGAACTAAAGTAGAAGTAATAATAATAAATGTAAAAATAATAGCAACAGTAGTGATAAATATAATAGTAATAGCAGTAGAAGTAGTAGTAATAAATGTAATAATTAGTAGAAATAATAGTAGTAAATATAATAGTATAAGTAGTAAGAATATATATCCTGAAGAAACAAATTATGTTCTAGATGCCCTGAAGAAACAAATTAACTTCTAAATTACATGAAGAAACAAATTAACTTCTAAATTACATGAAGAAACAAATTAACTTCTAGGTGCATTGAAGAAACAAATTAAGTTCTAGATTCTAGATACCTTGAAGAAACAAATTAACTTCTAAATTACACGAAGAAATAAATTAACTTCTAAATTACACGAAGAAACAAATTAACTTCTAAATTTCATGAAGAAACAAATTAACTTCTAAATTACATGAAGAAACAAATTGACTTCTAACTTACATGAAGAAACAAATTAACTTTTAAATTACATGAAGAAACAAATGATTGTCTGTTTTCCCAAACTGTACCAAGAAGAAGCAAAATATTCACAATAAGTGGAAAATTGAATTAATATCTACACACCCAGAAGAAATTAATTAAGTTATAATCACCCAAAAGAGATAAGTAAAAATCTACATTGCATTAGGAAGTAAATTCATATCTACATATCCAAGAGAATAAATTAAGTTATAAACACCCAGAAGAGATAAGTAAAAATATACATTGCATGAGGAAGTAAATGAAGGCTTACTTACCCAAAAGAAGAAACGGCAAAACGCTGTGAAGAGATCCGTAATCGAAACCCATAAGGGACGACAACCCAAATGAAACCAGAATTGATAAACCTATACATATGATACCTGCGAGGGTCAGCCAAATCTATAAGGAAATATTTGCAAAACATAAAATGGATAATTTATAAAGCATTGGGCAGAAGGAGAAAAGGAATAAAAATAGAACTATAAATTATGAAAAGAATGTATAATAAAATCATAATATGAAGCCAGATAATTTAAAGGAGTGCAAAGTGATAGTCTGAAAAACCTCACCAATGGAATATTTCAGTTAGCCTACTGATTAAATCTACTATTAATATTTCACTTAGCCTACTGATTAAATCTACTAGTAATATTTCACTTAGCCTACTGATTAAATCTACTAGTAATATTTCACTTAGCCTACTGATTAAATCTACTAGTAATATTTCAGTTAGCCTACTGATTAAATCTACTAGTAATATTTCACTTAGCCTACTGATTAAATCTACTAGTAATATTTCACTTAGCCTACTGATTAAATCTACTATTAATATTTCAGTTAGACTACTGATTAAATCTACTATTAATATTTTAGTTAGCCTACTGATTAAATCTACTATTAATTTTTTCAGTGCCATAGTTTCCACTTTTGTTTTTAAAGAAAAACTAGTAAATAAAAGCAAAACAAGACAAAAAAAGAAAGTTTATTGTATAAAATAGATTTAGTCCTTCAGTATTCAATCAAAGAAAATAGTTATAAATAAAATAAGCGTATTCAAACATGCAAGCGAAAAAGAAAATATGTTATCGTTTATTTACGAGAATCCTGAAAACTTATATGACATCTAAGGAAAGAAATTTCTTAACACAGATATGTTTTGATAATAATTTATGTTGGTGTTTATGAGAGAGAGAGAGAGAGAGAGAGAGAGAGAGAGAGAGAGAGAGAGAGAGAGAGAGAGAGAGAGAGAGAGAGAGAGGGCGCGCGCGTGCGTGTTGTGTGTGTGGTGGTGGGTAGGTGAATATAGGGTGTCTGTAGTGATTATTCACTGAGTCATTGTGTGAGGCTTGTAACTTTGTTCCTGTGGGTGGGTGGGGGTGACTTGGTTACTATGCACGACCTGGCTTACTATTTGCAACTGAAAAACTATGTATGACTATCTTTGTTAGTGTGTTTGACCTTCTAAAAGGCCAGGTTTATTATTTGAAAATAATTGTGTGTATTGTCGGTTACTTTATATGTGTTTGAGTTTCTGTAGGGCCAGATTTATTGCAGTCAAGTAATTTGGAGATTTATTGCAGTCAAGTAATTTGGAGATTTATTGCAGTCAAGTAATTTGGAGATTTATTGCAGTCAAGTAATTTTGAATATGGTATGGGTTACTGTGAGTGTGCTTGAGTTATGTGTGGACAAGTTAATTGCTTGTTAACTAATTATGTATATATTCTGAGTTACTCAATATAACTAAGCTAATGTGAAAGATTGATATACTCTATGTGAATTGGTGACTGTAACTAACTATTAAGTATCATGTTTACTGTCTGTAACTAAGTTACTGTGTATGACTGATATACTGCTGAGGCTGAATTGATGTTTGTATCTAAGTTACTGTATGTAAGCAGATGACAGTGAGCGAACGAGGAGTGGTTGCCATGTGGAGAAAATATCTTAGTGTAAAGCTATTATTTATGTTTGAGTCGAAGAAAAAGTGCTTTGTTTTCGGATTTGAAACTACTTACAGTTTTACTGTTAAAATAAAGTTTTAATTCTATCTAAAACTTCGTACAGGAATTTGTGTAGGTTAATTACTGATGTCATTTCCCTACAGATTAGAGTTCGAATCTTAGGCGAACATCGAGCGGACATTAAGGTTACAGTTATTACGAGTAATCTTTCTTCACGAGTGTATTATTTTTACAGTTTATTATTTGAAGAATGGAAGAAAGTTGATTTTGACAAAATGAGTTTTATTCTAATTTCAGGATTTCTTACAATGGTTAGAGTAGAATTAAAAAAATATTCTAAGACTTTTAAAAATGCTTTAATGAATTAATATGAAAGATTTAAGCAGATTGATAGGAATATTTCATTAAATAAAAAAAGTATTGTTTTAAGAGGTTATATTTTAAATTGGACATTAGTAATATTTTCCCAAAATATCTATATTCTGTTAGATGAATTCAATAAGATTTTCTCTAGGAGATTAAGGTTCTAAGACTGGTATCCCAATATACGTACAAAACAACACATTGTTATCACAGCTGACGTATCAAGATAGAAATAGGATCTGATATATGACTAATTACAAATTATTTTAAGAGATTTTTTGTAGGAATCAAACATCAACGAACCCTCTGCTCCAACCGGTTGAATCGACCCAAGACGCAAAAGACGAAGACAATGACAACGATATACCCAATAGACAGTTTGGACACGTCGCCTGTGATTGTGTCCCCAGCGACATCTGAAAAACTACATTACAACAAAAGGAAGTTAGTAAAGATGAAAAAGTTCACGTTCAACCCCCCAAAACATGTATACAAATGTACTTTTATTTTATTTTAATAGCAGATTATAATGGAATTTTAACATGAGCATGCAGAGTGAAAGTTTGTCTTAAAAGAAGCTTGCAATTGCTTTAGTGAGCACATATAATGAGCATATGTAATGGTGTCTCGGTGAGCATTTGTAATGGTGTTTAAATATTTTAATGAGCAAAAACAATATACGAAACAAAAATACTGATATATGTGGATATGTGCGTGCGTGCTTGTGTGTGTGCGTGCGTGCGTGCTTGAGTGCGTGTGTGTGCGTGTGTGTGTGTGTGTGTGTGTGTGTGTGTGTGTGTGTGTGTGTGTGTGTGTGTGTGTGTGTGTGTGTGTGTGTGTTTGTAGTGCTCTGAAACTATAAAACTTAAAGTGGAAGTAACTACCCATACTTTGCGCTCATTGCATTTTTGAGGTAAAACACGAAATGTCACAATGTTGACTGGTAGAGACAAACCTCCGAACAGCGAAGACATAAGTTTCAGAAAGTTGGGGTTGTCCTTTTCTACCAATTCTAATTAACTCAGCTTCCCATTCCTCTGTCCTGGCAGTCATCTGAAAATTATATTTTAAAGATTAAAAGTACTTATATCTATTATTCGTTTATTGTTTATTTTTAATTGGTGCTGATGTGATGGTGTTATTAATGTTGTTTCTTTGTCATTTTTTTTTTTTAATTGTTTGATGGTATTTGTGTTGTCTCAATATTTATTGTGAAGAGGGTATTGGAGTTTGGAGTAACTCCAAACAGAGAGCTGCATTTAGTTTATGTTCAGTATGCAATAAATATCTCGCGAAAATGTACGGTAGTTGTGTCTTAAATATAAGATAGCAATTTGCAAAACGTGGACACAATTAAAGAAAGTAAATAAGGACGGCATTAACTCGCAGACAGAACGAAGGCCATATGTTTATATAATTAGTACCACTGGGTCACAAGAACCGTAGAAGTGCCATTTACAAGTACTGTCGAAAATTGTATTTTGTTTGTAAGATTTTAGATCAAGAAGTTCCGTTATCAAATAAAATGAGCAAATCCTTTAAATCTCTTGCCTTATCATGATTTCAAATAGTATAAATAAACCCAGTAAATCTATGAAAGTTTGTCTTATTATGGTTCTACAATATATGATGAGCTAATCAGCAAATTTATGAAAGTTTGCCTTATCATTGCAAAAGAACATGTCACATAAGTGAAATAACGAAACGTTAAAGTGAGAGAGAGCGTGTGTGCTTGTGCGTGTATGCACGCGTGCAAAACGAAAGGAGAGGATATGTATGTATGTGTGTACGTGAAAATCTTTGTGTGTGTGTGTGTGTGTGTGTGTGTGAGAGAGAGAGAGAGAGAGAGAGAGAGAGAGAGAGAGAGACATTAGGAAGAAAGTTATAGATAGGTCATGTTCTCTTGTATCCTAAAACATTTCATAAATATATAATTTCATAAAAACAAGCAAAAGAAGATATTACATAATAAGTTACGTAAAATCAATGGCATGCTTCGTATAGTTTTGGCTATATGTCTTTGATTAGAAGTAAATGAAGTTACGTAAAATCAATGGCATGTATCATGTAGTTTAGACTATACGTCTTTGATAATAAGTAAATGAAGTTAGGTAAAATCAATGGCATGCATCAGGTAGTTTAGACTATACGTCTTTAATTAGAAGTCATCATGTAGTTTTGGCTATACGTCTTTGATTAGAAGTCATCATGTAGTTTTGGCTATACGTCTTTGATTAGAAGTAAATGAAGTTAGGTAAAATCAGACATGCATCATATAGTTTTGGCTAAACGTCTTTGATTAGAAGTCATCATGTAGTTTTGGCTATACGTCTTTGATTAGAAGTAAATGAAGTTAGGTAAAATCAGACATGCATCATATAGTTTTGGCTAAACGTCTTTGATTAGAAGTAAAAAAGAAACGAAAGGGAGGTCGTCTACATGTACTTCTTAAAGGTCTGTAAAGAGAGTGACCTGTACAATAGAAGTAAAATGCTTACATTAGTCCCGCCTTGTAGCAAGAATGTCATAAGTGCCGCAGACGCGGATTTCACGTTACCATGGTTATCTGTGCTGCGGCCGCCAAGCAGATTTGCCAAGTCAATTTTCCCGCCATATAAAGGACTAAAAATTATAAATAAAAAAAAATAAATAAGACCTTAAGAAGAGAAGATTTTCAGATTCTTGGAATACATTGTTTTAAAATCGTTTCGTTAAAGATACAATTTTAAACTTTTATTAATTTTATTTTATTTCAGTGTTAATCTCCATTATAGGCTGTAAGATTATGTACCTGTGTGAACAGGATATCGCAAAATCAATGGATATTTGGAAATGGATATTAAACATATATTATCTCATTATTCATTTATTATTCACACGTTACTGGTGTTATTTTTTTGTCATCAGCAAAGTCAGTTCTTAATCATCATCAAATACAAACAGCCAAACAGCATGTCATCAGCAAAGTCAGTTCTTAATCATCATCAAATACAAACAGCCAAACAGCATGTCATCAGCAAAGTCAGTTCTTAATCATCATCAAATACAAACAGCCAAACAGCATGTCATCAGCAAAGTCAGTTCTTAATCATAATCAAATACAAACAGTCAAACAGCATGTCATCAGCAAAGTCAGTTCTTAATCATCATCAAATACAAACAGCCAAACAGCATGTCATCAGCAAAGTCAGTTCTTAATCATCATCAAATACAAACAGTCAAACAGCATGTCATCAGCAAAGTCAGCTCTTAATCATCATCAAATACAAACAGTCAAACAGCATGTCATCAGCAAAGTCAGTTCTTAATCATCATCAAATACAAACAGCCAAACAGCATGTCATCAGCAAAGTCAGTTCTTAATCATCATCAAATACAAACAGTCAAACAGCATGTCATCAGCAAAGTCAGTTCTTAATCATCATCAAAAACAAACAATCAAACAGCATGTCAACAGCAAGGTCAGTTCTTAATCATCATCAAATACAAACAGCCAGACAGCATGTCATCAGCAAAGTCAGTTCTTAATCATCATCAAAAACAAACAATCAAACAGCATGTCATCAGCAAAGTCAGTTCTTAATCATCATCAAATACAAACAGTCAAACAGCATGTCATCAGCAAAGTCAGTTCTTAATCATCATCAAATACAAACAGTCAAACAGCATGTCATCAGCAAAGTCAGTTCTTAATCATAATCAAATACAAACAGTCAAACAGCATGTCATCAGCAAAGTCAGTTCTTAATCATCATCAAATACAAACAGTCAAACAGCATGTCATCAGCAAAGTCAGTTCTTAATCATCATCAAATACAAACAGCCAAACAGCATGTCATCAGCAAAGTCAGTTCTTAATCATCATCAAATACAAACAGCCAAACAGCATGTCATCAGCAAAGTCAGTTCTTAATCATCATCAAATACAAACAGTCAAACAGCATGTCATCAGCAAAGTCAGTTCTTAATCATCATCAAATACAAACAGTCAAACAGCATGTCATCAGCAAAGTCAGTTCTTAATCATCATCAAATACAAACAGCCAAACAGCATGTCATCAGCAAAGTCAGTTCTTAATCATCATCAAATACAAACAGCCAAACAGCATGTCATCAGCAAAGTCAGTTCTTAATCATCATCAAATACAAACAGTCAAACAGCATGTCATCAGCAAAGTCAGTTCTTAATCATCATCAAATACAAACAGTCAAACAGCATGTCATTAGCAAAGTCAGTTCTTAATCATCATCAAATACAAACAGTCAAACAGCATGGCTCTGCGCGTCATTTTCGTGATTGCATGCGACCATGAATACAGGTATCATGTACGTCCTTGCGTTCAACAGCTTTGGGCACGAATCAAGCAGTGCGACGCATGTTTGGTTGTACGCCAGACATGAGATTTGAGAGGTTACATTTACATTTTTTCTTGGTCATTCTAAAACCGCCAGAAAGCGAGTACCTGTGTAGAATGCTATAATGTTGTTTGATGATGGGACTTCCAAACCACTAGCAGACAGAAAGATAGAACGCGGGGGTATCTTACAGACTCAAACAGGCCAAGACAGGTATAGACAGTGGACATGAACGAACATGAGAATTTTAGTGAACCGAGACCACTCGCCACATTACAAAATTCAATGCAGCATACAATATAATCTTTGTAATTCATAAAATGAACGTAGAATATGTCTGTGTAAATAATACGATAGCCAGTGTACAGTCGCACAAAACTTACTTTTGGCTCTCAACTGAACACAGACAGAGACGAGAGTCAGTCAATTTAAGTCACTAGTCTCAAAAGGTTTCAATCTACGACAGATGTAATCGTACAGAGGACTTCATGAGCACAGGTGTAATCTAACAGAGGACTTCTTGACAAAAGTGTAATCTTACAGAGGACATCTTGACAAAAGTGTAATCTTAAAGAGGACTTCTTGACAAAAGTGTAATCTTACAGAGGACATCTTAACAAAAGTGTAATCTTACATAGGACTTCTTGACAAAAGTGTAATCTTACAGAGGACTTATTGACAAAAGTGTAATCTTATTGAGGACATCTTGACAAAAGTGTAATCTTACAGAGGACATCTTGACAAAAGTGTAATCTTAAAGAGGACTTCTTGACAAAAGTGTAATCTTACAGAGGACATCTTAACAAAAGTGTAATCTTACATAGGACATCTTGACAAAAGTGTAATCTTACAGAGGACTTCTTGACAAAAGTGTAATCTTACAGAGGACTTCATGACGACAGGTGTAATCTTATAGAGGACTTCATGACGACAGTTGTAATCTAACAGAAGACTTCTTGACAAAAGTGTAATCTTACAGAGGACTACTTGACAAAAATGTAATCTTACAGATGACTTCTTGACAAAAGTGTAATTTTACAGAGGACTTCTTGACAAAAGTGTAATCTTACAGAGGACGTCTTCTCAGACAGATGATAAGAGCGGTATAGGTCTTAGTCTAGAATTATGAAGATATTGGCCATTAAGTGGAAAATGTCTGGTGATAGTAGCTTGTGGTTTAAGGACCAAATCCAAATAGTGAATCAGACACAAAGACCTAGTTTATGTATCTATACACATCAGACGATGCAAGTGCATATATAACTAATAGTATACAGTAAGAAACAATCACATAACTATAGAACTCTGTTGTAAACAGAGATAGTTAAATTAAAATAGATTAATTCACACATAAAATGGATGAAAAAATGTTTATAGATAGACAGACAGACAGACAGACAGACATATAGACAGACAGATAGGCAGACATATAGACAGACAGACAGATTGATAGATAGATGGATAGGCAGAGAGACAGACAGACGGACGGACAGACAGACATAGATAGATAGATAGATAGATAGATAGATAGATAGATAGATAGATAGATAGATAGATAGATAGATAGATAGATAGATAGATAGATAGATAGATAGATAGATAGATAGATAGATAGATAGATAGATAGATAGATATACATAATTATATATATAGTGATGCCGACACTACCTTAGTTATCGGTTATGATCACGATTATTATTATTATTTACTTATTTATTTAATCATCCGTAACTAATTACAATTACACCCCCTCCCTCCTTAACACGATGGTTAACATCTACTCTATTTCCGACATTACTGGTGAATTTTCACCATGACACGAAACGAATGACTATTCACACGTCAAAAATTCCTTGTCGGTTTTAAGACATACGCATAAATATTCAGTAGACAAAGTTCTGTATGGGTTTTCAGACATAAACATAATCAATTCTACTCGTTTTAGAAATCAAAATAATATAATTTTACATGCCTCAATAATTACTGTGAATTAAAATATCAAATATCACATTAATTTCTCTCATTATTAGTTGGGACATGACTCGGGTTCTAGTTCTTCTCATTCACATTCTAGTCCTTCTCTTTCAATCTATAATCTTTATTTCATATCTACATAGTTTATGTTCAACAGCATCACATCCCGAAAGACCATACATGTTAGCTTCTTCATTCCTTTCCTGTATCCATCTCTCTCTTTCTACATAGAATAGTTTCTATTTTAAATGGCAAACTAACTCTAACACGGTCACGTGATAACTTAGCATACTGGCGACTTATCAGACTGATTCACAAAAGTATATTCACACACTCACTCAAGCAACTGATAAACTTTTAAATCTAGTTACTTAAAATGCACAATGTAAGCAGCGTAATCTCCACACATCAATAATGGAAACTATGGTAATACATGTTTCAATTCAATATGCAATCAATAATATAAATCAAAACGTTAATTTAAAAAGTCAAAATAGAAAGAAGGATAGACAAAGCAGGACAAGTTCTAGATAGTGTCATAAACATAATGAGTGAAACGAGACAGCTTTTTATGTCTATTTCACTAGTGGACTATATCTTTGTTTTTAGTCTAGGTTTCCCGTTAAAACCTAACAATCGTTTTCCACATTTACTAATTTCAACGTTATGACATTTATTTTAATAATTTTGAACAAATTTGAAATCATCATCGGACAGAGCCTGCCCACTGTATGTGACCCCGACATCACCTTAGTTTTCAGTTATGATTATTATTATTTAATCATCCATAACTAATTACAAATGATGGGAATCTTAATATTTATGTTATTAATAAATCCCCCAAAGACATCACTCGTCTCTCTCACTTGGCGGATAGGTGGACGCTGTAAACCTTTCTCTATTCCACAACAGTAAAGACAAACATTTACCATCACACAATACTTCTTTAGGTGGAAACTTCTTACCAAAAGAGAAGACAATCCGTCTTTTAATCTGTATTTAGCGAGCCCCAATCCACCAACTCTCTCCAACATATCGTTATAAATATGTGTAAGAAGATCAGTAACTTTAATAATAAATTTACTAAATCAACAATGAAATATGCAACATGAATATATATATTAACATTTACATCACTTCACAACAATGTTCGATTAATGCTAGACAATCATTCAGTTTATCCTAGCATAGATATTAGCAGTCAATTAACATAATTTATATAATCAAGTTCATGGATATAAGCACGGAAATGAGAGTAGAGTTTCAGAGAAATAAAGAAAGTCAATGCACATAACCTTTCAAAGATGGTGGTTGTTACCTCGTGTGTCTTCTTTCTAGGTACATTACACAACTATTCCAGTATCCTCAATGAGCTCACAAAGCCCACAGTAGAGAATTTCACATGTGCTATCAAGCACATCAGGAAGAATGTTTGAATTTTCATGTGTAGTACTCAACACACCACAAGGAACATTCAAAATAATCTTTCTGAATTCTCGAAACCAAACTCAAGCCACCATTTCCACTGTACTGGTTCTCGAACGGAATTCACAGGAATCAAATACTAATAAGTTGATAACAATGTTGGATTCACATACCAGAGTGACCTAGCAAGTAGACTAGTCACTGCTGCCATAAGATAATGATTGTCTTTATAACAGGACTCAAGGTATGTTCAGATTCAAAGTGATTAGAATAGAGTACTTCTTCTACAAAGAAACTTATTGTCCATCACCATTAGATGAGTTTATTATGAACAAATGTGAAACTATTAGTCAGAAAAAAACTACTCCTCCAGTTGGTTTGGATTGCATCAGCAATTTTCTAGCATATACTCAACTTGTACTCCAACTCTGACACTTACACAAAATACCATTATAAGGAGTGCCCAAGATCGATCACTTTGATAATTTATATAACGATTAAGTTTAAAAATAGGGATATATATATTGTAAATAGAAATGTTTTGACATATTATCACTGAGAGTTCAATGGAAATATAAAATTAAACATTTTCTCACTTCATTTAGGTGAAATAAATAGCATAACATTTGGCTATACTGTTAACTAATGAAACTTTTGAGTGTATCTGACTAACTCAATACACTACTAATCACGCATATAAAGATTTTGCAACGCAGAGTGGGGTAGGTTCTTATAAATTATAACGAGTTATAAAATTTATTGCACATTTAAGTTGATTAAGTTAGCACAACAAATGAAAAACAATGAACAGACGTTTAGATTGACATAGCACCCTTCCACCCCTCAATTTTCCCTCTTGACCCTTTTATAACCAACTTAATTCTAGAGTGCAATGGCCCAGAAGACGTGGAATATTGTACAGAGCGGTTGCATTTGTATTTTTCTAGATCATCAAGAAGACGTAGAATAATGTAGACGAGTGGTTTCCTTTATATTTTCTAGGTCAATAAGACATGGAATATTGGAGACGAGTGGTTGCCTTTATATTTTCTAGGTCAATAAGACATGGAATATTGGAGACGAGTGGTTGCCTTTATATTTTCTAGGTCAATAAGAAATGGAATATTGGAGAAGAGTGGTTGCATTTATATATTTCTAGGTCAGTAA
Organism: Sinotaia quadrata; assembly: GCA_028829895.1. NCBI lineage: Eukaryota > Metazoa > Mollusca > Gastropoda > Architaenioglossa > Viviparidae > Sinotaia > Sinotaia quadrata. The sequence goes on along the minus strand of CM054178.1, from coordinate 98,441,819 downwards.
GAAGAAATATAAAAGGTTTGAGAGGTTACTTTTACATTTTTCAAGGTGTTTCCAACAAGCAGAAAGGAAGCCACTGTGTAAAATCTACAAATATTGTTTGAAAGTGGAACATTATTGTCGGGGTTCTGACAAAAGCCATACTTTCGATCCACTAACGTTTGCATTGTTGAACAAATGTTATACATTAAAGGCTCGGTAGCCTGTTTGATTGCATTACATCGCAACCAGCTTCTAGCCATACCATTGAACAACACCTCCCGTACAGAAAATAATGTAAAATAGTGACTGTACCTTGTAGTGATGCTATTCACGTTCATTTCAATTTCATTCTGATTAAGGCGTCGGATGGTAGCATTGTCGTACGACCACAACTCCAAAACACTCTGTACAATGCACTGCGGACCTGCCCTGCAACATACATGTGACGGTTAGGCAGATATCTTATACGTCATAAACAAATAAATAAGGTCATCGAAACATTTTCTTAAACGTCTATCTCTTCCATTCAACATCGCTACAAAATAGAAATTATATCCAAATGTCTAACTGCATGATCCCAGGTCAGTTAATGCAAGAATTATGAAAGATGTGAAGTCCATATTGTTCATAACTATCTGATGCCATGCAGATAAAACAGAATAATTGTAGTTTAAGTCAGTGACTGTGATATGACGTGTATGGCACTTGTGATAGTTACAACAAAGTGTGTCAATGGTGATAATGGAGGTGGTAGTTTGGAGGGTAATTGTGGTGATTGTCATATACTGCTTGGGGTGACTCGCATTTATGCAATTTAGATAAAATCAACCCAGGCCTGCATCCTAAATCTACCTACTAGTGATGATGCATACATTAAGACTTATTGATTATGGTGTGATGGCCTGATATATTTATTTCACTCGCCAGCCACCAATAGAATAACTGCAAATAAAATATTATAACAATAATGCAACAATGGCGCTAATATTACAAGAGACTACACTACAAATAAGATGTGTAAGAATTGTAAAATGATTAACAATAAAATTTAATTATAAAAAGAAATCATAAAAACATAAAGATGCTAAGATAGAATATTTCAGTGATCACTATAGTGTTTCTTCAATGATTGGTTTGGTCTTACAGAATTGTTCATAACCAATGTTTTAAAAGGAAGACAACTTCTCGTTTCACATTAACTCAACGTTCATGTCGTTTATTGGTCATGCACACTTCACATGTCAATGTCATTTTGACTGCAAAGCCTCAAACCACACAGCATGCACTTGTTGTACACCGGAACCCTGAACTATAGAAGGGTGACCAGCTCTAAGTCCCTTCTTGACAACTTAGTAGATTTATTGTATTCACACTATCTCTGACTACAATTCGTCATTACAATACTACAAAATGCAATATATAAATATAATTTAAATTTTACTTTCATTAACCCACAGTCACTCATTTGCCTTCCCAAAGGCCTCCAAATCACGTTTTCACACAGCAGTATTTCGACACTACCTTCTTCTAGTAGAAATGTGTAATGGCCAATAGCACCAAAGGTATTTACGCAATAGATACAAGCACGCTTTCCACTAAAAGAAATATATAAATTTAATCTCGCCTTCACAACTCATTTGACCGCCTGGTACAAGGTCAGCAAGGATCTCACACTACATTCATCTCCTGTACCAAATGTTTTGTTTTACACCCACACAAGTCATCCCTCTCAACTCCTCCCCTTTCCCCCCAGAAGTCTCCACTTCCGACTAAGGACACATTCACATTGACTACTTTAATTTATCGTTAACTTCAATTTGGAATTGTAACTCAAGAATGAAAACACCTTTTATGACAGTGATGGTGGTTATTTCAGTTTAGGGTTGGTGATTGTACCCATGTTCATTGTGATAGTGGTGATGATGGTGAAATAACTGTGTTGGTTGCATTACAACGGTAGTGTGCTTGAGGTAATATTGGTTAAACAAGAGGTACTTTTGTGGAGGCAGCGTGTTGGTTGTAATATTATTTACAGAAGAGGTAATATCAATGGTAGTGCCAATGTTGGTGATGGTAGTGGTTACACAAGCAGTGGTATCTTGGTGGTAATGTGTTAATGGCGAAAGTAGTTACAGAAGAGTGTGGTGGTAGTGTGCAGGTAGTGATATTGGTTATAGAGGAGGTAGTAGTAATGATTGGTGCCGGTTCCAGTATTGGTGGTGATTTTGTTCTCGAGAAGATTGGTAGCAATAGGACTAATGGTGATACCAATGGTGATCATGCAGTACCAACAGAAGAGGTAAAATTAAAATGAAACAAGAATCAGTCAGAAAAATAATTCGGATAATTGTGATTGTGTGTTCAATACAATAATACAGTGGTTGTCACGTGTGCATTCAGATATATAAACTGTCGTACATGGAAAAAGTTAACATCGTTATTAGAATATACAACAAAAAAGAAGAAATCTCTTCGCCATAATTTTCCACATTATTCTTAGCCCTGTTTTCATGTTTACATGTAATAATTATTAAACAGACAATTTAATAGCTTAATCCTTAAACGTATTATTCTTTAAAGCAAGATTTAAACTGCACGTGACTTACTTATAACACACATCTTGTAGCGTGATCCCATTGCTCGTTTTGCTGTTAACGATTTCCTGATACAGATCTAATAACTGAAATGGAGAAAAAATAAATCTATACTGGCATATAATGACAGCCATGATGGTAAAAACCATATATCATACTAGTTCATTCTGGGGAAAAAATGGAGAAGAACAGAAAATCATATGGGTACGTAATGACTGTTACGTTCCAGTTAATATTTAAAGACTCTATCTCAACATGAGGTTTTAGAGTTATTAATTTTAATATCACACCTATATTGATGACAGACTGGATGCCTGATTTACCCTTCAGCCTCTAAAATTTAATTACCCTCGAATTCTGACATTCAATGTAGCGACAGGTAAAACTGCGTACGATGCATGGGTTGGACTAGTTATCTTAATTCTAACTGATTACACATAAAGAAAATCATTCATATCCACAAACAGTTCCATACCCACCAACCCTTATGGTCTTTCTAATAATCAAGCCAAGTTCAATTATTAAAATAACGAAGATAAAATTTAATAATTTACAACAAAATAATATATCAATTGGTAGAGATAAGGAAGACATAGAAATAGTCTTCTGAGACCACCTATCCTGTCCATAAAGTTCGTAACGGATCGTAAACACAAATCTTAGATTAGAGTCATTTTGGCAAGTCCACTTAACTGGCGTTCAGGTATCGGATAGATCCACCCTGATAGAGTCATACACATGTTTTTTTTTTCCGCTGACAGTAATGGAGTAGACATAAAAACATTTAGTTTTCACTGACAGTAATGGAGTAGACATAAAAACGTTTAGTTTTTACTGACAGTAATGGAGTAGACATAAAAACGTTTAGTTTTTACTGACAGTAATGGAGTAGACATAAAAACGTTTAGTTTCTACTGACAGTAATAGAGGTAGACATAAAAACGTTTAGTTTCTACTGACAGTAATGGAGGTAGACATAAAAACGTTTAAGTTTCTACTGACAGCAATGGGGGTAAGCGCAAATAAACATTTTAGTTCATACTGACAGCAATAGCAGTAAATAAGAAAATGTATGTACTGATAGCAAAAGACATTGCTACATTGTGATAGTTATGGAAGTAATTATTTTAAAATGTCATTTGCAACGTACTGACAGCAACGGGGGCAAATATTGACAATTACTTGGAATTTTAATATTAACGTTTTACTAAAAGACTGCATATTAAAAGTATCAGTCAAATTTAAAGAAATTTGCAACATATTTCTACATTTTCGTTCCTAATCAACAATTATCAGCTTAATTAACGAAATCGGTGATTTTGCTTTCGGATAAATTAGATTTACATCGCAACATATACAAGTGTATATCTTATATATTTCAAGTGATGATTTATAAATTCCTGCAAACACATGCTTGCTTACTAGTAGTCTAATTCAGAAGAACTTATCTTAAGTTTATATAATATAAATAATGTTAGTCTTCCATATCTCTACTAAACACGGAAAAGGGGGGGGGGGGGAAGCGGACACTTGCCCTCAGTAATTTAAAGTCTTCTTTCTAACCAAGTTGGTATAATTCCTACATTGTCTATATTAACACATACCGCAACGAGACCTGAAGGCGTCAGGACGTTACTGGAGACTCCAATGACAAGCCCCACCCTTGTGGTTGAGGGGAAGTTTTTTTCAACCCATTCCTTCTGTGGTAAGACGCTGGCGTCGCTTGGCACCCAAAGTTTGTCCGGGTCTGTCGTCTCGTAGAATTCAATCATTCCTATTCCGCATAATGCACATATTATGATGCTGCCAAAAATGTAGCGCCACGGGTAACGTCCGATGTTCTGACCCAACCTGGCAGAAGCAGGTAACGAAAATTTATTAATACAGAAATATATATTTGTGGTAGATTGGCATATAATGTTATGGCTTATTCAAACATCGATTTTGGGTACAGTTGTAGTTTTGGGCGAATATCGATAAGGAACAAAACCACTGGTGTTCTTTTTATTGTAAACGTTCTCAGCATTTTAAGCATTTCACTTTATTGAAGACAGTTTTAGGATTGAATTGACCCATAAAATGTGTCCTTGAAAAGATTGTTTTAACTAGTAGAAACCTTACAGATTTTTTAGGTCAAAGTTTTTTTTTACAAGTTTCAACAAGTTTCAAGTTTTTTACAAGTTGGCTTAAAATAGTCGTTGTGTTAGCGAAAGTTAACCAAACTTTGTTGACTTCCAGAGCCGGAATCTGTAAAGATATGACATTTGTAACACCCACCCATCCCTCGAATATTCAAATAATAGGGATCAGTGCCGAGCGGAAGGTGAGCATTGAGATTTAATGACTACAAGATCTGTGACTTCATTTAATCAACACGAAATGAAATACTGATATTTAAGTAAATTTGAGTCGTTTGAATGAATGTGTGCTCACGGTAGATAGATAGATAGACAGACAGATATATAGACAGAGAGACAGATAGACAGATATATAGATATATAGATAGATAGACAGACAGACAGATAGATAGATAGATAGATAGATAGATAGATAGATGGATGGATGGATGGATGGATGGATGGATGGATAGATAGATAGATAGATAGATAGATAGATAGATAGATAGATAGATAGATAGATAGATAGATAGATAGATAGATAGATAGATAGATAGATAGATAGATAGATAGATAGATAGATAGATAGATAGATAAACAGACAGACAGCTAGATAGATAAAGAGAGAGAGAGAGAGTGAGAGAGAGAGATAGTGTGAATAAAATTATCCTGTAAACTTAAAGGGAAGAATCAAATATACTTAGACGCCTGCTTTAAATGAGAAATGATAATCTGGAATACTTGTAGGACATTATTTCTCATGGTTATCCGCCATTCGTTTTCAAGTTAAGTTTAGTTAGTTTATACTAAAGGGTGACAATGTCAGATTCCGATAATGATTAAGATAATGAGGTAGTAATCCTGCAATGGTAATATAACGAATTCTATTCTAGTGCAAGAAAATATGTGATCCCAAACTATGCAGGCCATGTATCTGGACCCTTATATGAACAAATGTGTATTTATTTAAATATTTCAAATAAGTGCATACGCTTTACCTGTAAACAGTATATTATTAATCGCAGCCTTCAAAGTAAATATTCAGTATGTTCCTGTGCATTTTATAAATATCGGATTTAATATATGATTTACGTATACTTAATGTGTTTTATGAAATGTACCGTTTTATGATATATTCGGAGGGTGGGTGCGCGTTGACCTATTAACATACTTTTCTTAAAGTATTTAATATTTAGCAGTATGTCTGCTGTGTAATATGAATAAATTCTGCTAAAATTGTATCCCTAGTAGAAAAAAATCTATGAATCTAATCAATAAACAAGTTAGTACTCTTTTTCTTTCTTTCCCCCTCACTCTAACGCCTAGACGTTATCTCAGAGATTTATAGCACTACTGTTATTAAATAACCCCACTCTACTCCGCTTTACCGTGAGCACTTTTTTTTTTATCAGGGTCAGGTAGTTTATTTACCTTGGCACACACCTTTCGTAACTGTCCCGATCACTCTCTCTCTCTCTCTCTCTCTCTCTCTCTCTCACACACACACACACACACACACACACACACACACACAGTCGTTAACTGAAACCATGTCAAGATGAAATAGTCTTAAAGAAATGAGTTGCCCCTAGCACATAGTTGACAAAGTTAGCATTGTTAAACTGTTTATAATAATTTTATATACTAATATAATGTTAATACGTTATATTTTATTTCTTTACTCTCAATGTTATAGTGTAGGAATACATTTTTAAAGTTTTAAAAAGAAATTCATGTTTTAGTACAACATAGTGACTAGTGCTTCGTAAACACTAGTCCACGGGTCAGTACAATCCTCAGGGTAGGATGCAGTCTGAAGTCAATCGACGTGTATTCCTCTCTTCTTTAATACTATTGTAGATAGCACATAAGCCACGCTATTGATAAAACGAGTGTGAATGGGAGGGAAGCGTGAGACGCCATAAGCATTGCACATAAGCCAAACTTCAGCTTCTATCACTTAGCAGTTTCCAAATGATAATGTCATATTCTGGTCTGTAAATAAGATTTTTTTTATTTCCTGTTTGTCTGATACTTGTTATTTAATTACAGCAAAGCAAGAGTTTCATAACCGTCCTATTAATAAAAACACAAATCCTTATCTCTCTTACGTAAGTGAAAGTACATGTCACTTTTATTTTCTCTAAAATATGTTTTACAACTATCCTCTTATCTTGTTTCAAACTAGTTTTACGAAGGGCAGAGCACTCTGTATTTTGATCTTTGACACAAAGGTAGTTCTTATGAAACAGATGAAACATAGCTTCGTCAATTATTATTTAAATGACGTACTGCTTATATTAGTGAATGGCTTTTGACCCTTTATATCCTAAGTGTCTTTGTCAAGTTTAATGGACAACAAAGTACTGAAATACTTAAATATTACATTACGTGAGATTTGGTTTGGATAAGTAATGAAATTGTTGTAAAATCTTGTTAGTTTAATATTCATTATACTGGGAAACCGTTCACGATGAAATTAATATCATTTCTTTTTATTGACTTCTTATAATATTACTGTTATCCAGTGTACTACTTTTAATATTACGTTGTCTGTACTTTTATTTCCTTGAAGCTGGTGATAATGAGAAAGGTGATGACGATTTTGTTTTAAATAGCACTGATGTCAGCTGATATAGAAAGTTCTTAAGGACGACTAATCTACGAACGATAATGACACTGATGATAATAAATACATGTACATAATGACGAAGATTATAATGTCAATTTGTAGATGACGATGGTGGTGGTGATAGGGGATGCTTACTTGTCAAATATATTTTCCATAAACTTTGTGATGACATCGCTGATTCTCTTCAAAAAGCTATTTTTCTTCGGCTTTGAAGACTCGACTGTCGGCAATTTCTTGGACATGGTCAGTATGGAATTGTTTTCTGTCTCTGGCTGGTGTCCTGGATACGGCTTAATCAATACCTAAGTCTGTTATAAAATACATGTTTTAAATTAAAAATGAATTGTTTAAATACCTGGTGAAATAACTTATGCGTCAGTTAGTAAATAATTATAGTATTTATGGTGTAGCATACACATTTCCTAATTTTGTCCATCCTGTTCTTCTTAAAAATCCTGGAAAAGAAACCCTGCACTGCTGTTTGATTTAAGTTGGACTTAGGAGTGCTTTACGCCGTCATGCACACCGTATACTTAATTACGTCATGCAGACAGCATGAGTAAGGAAACACCACCTACGAGTAAAATTAAAGACTGATTTGAAATTGGAAAATGTATTCATACTTTTTTATAAAATACACGTGTCAGCAAACACTATAAAATATAAGTAATTTTAAAGATGCCTAAGAATTATGACGCCATTCAATAAAATAATTCTCACACCAAGAAATCCGGTAAGAAACAAGAACACTAAAGAGTGCAGTTGTATAAACTTTATAGTATCTCTTCATGACCCGGAAAAGAATTTCTAGATCATGCTAGTAGAGAGGCACATTTGTTCCAAAAGTACTAACTCTCTTTCTTTATGTCTCACTCTCACTCACTCTGAAGATATAGTCACGTATGAGTGATGTTAGTCGTATTCCTGTTTTCTCTCTAGCTGACATGTGTCTCGTCAAGTGGTATGCTTCTCATGGTGAAAATTGAGCGGAAATGAGTGCTCAACACCCACGTCACGAAATTCGCTCCCTTCATTGTATTGTGCTGAAACCTTCACGTGCACAAGAAAAATTGTCTAGGACACAGAGTGGTGTCAGTATGTAGGATGCAATGTGCTATCAGTGTCTAGGATACAATATGGTTTCACTTTATAGGACATGCAATGTTGTGCATGAAATAGAACATGTGTGGTATCGCATCTAGGACTGAATGCGCTATCACCAAGTGGAACTTAGAAAGTGGTATCACCAAGTTGGGCACATATTATCTTCTCACCGATTATGACACAGCGTTTTATCACCGGTTTCTGGCTAGTGTTGTTATTTTGACTACTTCACGGCATATTATTATTGATTAAATCTCAGGGTGATATCATCAGGTGAGGCACATATTGAGTTATCACAAATTAGAACATAGTATGGCATCGTCTACTATGGCACAGTGTAGAATCTCCGATTAGGACACGATGTGATATCTCCGTTAAGGACACAATGTGAGTTCACCAACTAGGATACAGTGTAGTATCATCAACACTGGTATGTTCATGTGGTATATGTTAGGGCACAGAATAGTACTAGCCACTGAGGACACAAGGGAGACATCTCGTGATATCACTAACTAGAAATCATTGTGATATCACCAACTAAAATCAGTATATCACCAACTAAAATCAGTATATCACCAACTAAAATCAGTATATCACCAACTAAAATCAGTGTAATATCACAAACTAGGACACAACGTATTGATATCAATAGTGTATATAGTATATTATCACCGATGTGGACACACAATGTCTGTCACTGATATATGACACCAACTAAGGCACATGCTCAATGCCCACATGGACAGAAGTAACATGAATAAAACGGTTTCTCAGACATTATACTGCAAAACATTTAAAGGTATATCACACTCCGGCTAATTTTGTTTTTTTATTGTTCCAGAATCACTTACATGTCCCTTAAACGTGTGAACATTTTGTTTTTATAAATTGTTTCAAAACATTTATTTAATTTCGGATATTAATAGACTGATAGATTAGAAGTAGGTTTATAATGCGTTGTCTCTAATACAAATTGACACACACTCACGCACGCCACATACACACACAAGAACACACACGCAAATATATTTTGTGTTATATTAAATACAGGGATGCTGTCTGTTGCCATGATAAGGTAACAATTTCAGACAGGAAAATGGTGAAATGATGAAACATCACAGGGCAATATTCGTAGTGAAGTTAATAAAATCACTCTCAGCACACAACAACAAAGCTGTCGAAACAGAAACTTCCACTTTAAAAGTGAACGACACATGTACGCTAGGAATATACGACTCCCATCTGGGAGATAAAATAATCTGGCATATTTTTTAAAAAGTCCTTTATTGCAGAATATGCCAAGTTAAACAAGTGTGTTACATGTCTAATATAAATCTTAGTAGCAAAAGTGTTCATCGATAAAGTGAACCTGACAATATATAACACAATTATACAAATGGATGTACAGAGGCGTGCACATGTGACTATATTTGTAAAGGTAATGCAGCACACATTTTTACAACATCTGTCAAGCAGAATTTAACAGATATATGTTTCTAAATTTAGGGGAAGATCCAACAACAAGAAATACTTTTAATTCTGAATTTAGGAAAAATGTGAGCAGAAACTTGAAAATCTTGTATTTAACAAATATATATTTCTGAATTTAGGCAAAAAATGAAACAGAAACTTTAAACAATGTATTTAACAGAAGCATAATTGCTAAATATAAAGAAAAACTCTACTTATAACACGTCATTGCGGCAATGCAAATTTCATGATGACAATAAAATCAGTGAAAGCGTATGCTTTTTAAAATTCGACATTATTACTAGAAATTATTAAAGAAGAACGTTAACCGTTATTCGAATTCTTCATTAAAGGAATAGAATATTAATAAATTTTAATGAATAATACTGAAAAATTAAATAAAGCAAACACGCCACTAAACATGAAGACCACGATCATGCACTCATACACACACACACACACACACACACACGCGCACACACACACACACACACACACACACGCGCGCACGCACACACACACACACACACACACACACACACGCACACACACACACACGCACGCACGCACACACACACACACACACACACACACACACACACACACACATGACGAATTTCAGTCAGTTTCAGAATTGATATATGTTTTTATATTGAAATTAGAGTTATGGCATAAAATGTCTCCTTCGAGAATTTCCGGAAGAGGGTTAACAATGAAATAAACCAGATGAATTCATGCAAAGATTGAGAGCAGAATCATCTTAATTTGTTAGGAGCTGGCAAAACACTGGAATATGCGGTTCAAAGTTGTATATTGACTAATTATTCACCTATCCATTCATCTATTTATCTATCGACCTGTCTATCTGGTCTATCTATACATTTATCTATCTCTCTCAGTGTGGACATGTTTAGTTATGAAATTCTAACATAGTCAGACATCTATTTACATATATTTAATTCTAAAGTAATCAGACACCTATCTACATAAATGAAATTGAAATATAATAAGACATTTATCCACATATAGGAAATTATAATGTAAACAGGCAATATGAAATTTCAATGTAATCAGCCAATATGAAATGTTAATATAATCAAGCAATGCGAAATTATAATGCAATCATACTAATAAGAACATATATGTACACAATCATTCAAAGGTACTATAATGTTTCTGGTTAAAAATATCAATTAAAAAATATCCAATGAAAATGAATGATCCTCAAAACCTTTCTTATCGCTTGACCCTCAAACCTAGTTTTCAACAAGTCGAGCAAAGAACCCTAGAGAGGAATTTTACAACTGTGTCCTAAATAACTCCTACCTCTCTGTGAGCTGAGCTAATGTGGTGGTAGTATCCAAAATTCAAAGTGAATTCGTATTTCAATAGGTCTACAGTTACACAAACTATTTATGTTTCGTATTCACAAGGTTTAACATGCAGTACATGCTTACATACACAGACCACGAAATGCGCATTGGAAAACTATTAATAACTCTTGCAACAAAGTCACCGAACCAATCCAGTCCAGAAATTAGAATGGAAATACTGTTCCCATGTAGAAGTATTACATCAATATTTGGCACCAAAAAAATTAGAAGAATCGTGTGTGGCAGCATTTTTTAAAATACGTAAAGGTAATCGCTTCTTACATGTCTTCTTCTGTACCTACTCTACACTTGTTTCCAAAGCTCAGAATATTATACGACATATTTTGACTTATATATAAAAGGCTCAAGGCTACCTACTCTACACTTGTTTCCAAAGCTCAGAATATTATACGACATATTTTGACTTATATATAAAAGGCTCAAGGCTACTCAAAATTGGACTTCTATCTAAAAATATATTCAAATACCTACCTGAAGAACAAATTCGTATTTCAGTGGCATAAATCTTTTTATCAGTATTAGCAAGCAAATTCGAAGGTTAAACATGTGAACAATATTCTCAAAATATTTCATTTCCAAAACAGATAAGGTGGTCGAAAAAAACGTAATTTAGGAAGTTTTCTTCCACCCCACTCACCCACCCAAAAAGAGATACACATAAGCAAAAGCAACCATAACCTATAAAACATAAGATATAATTGAAAGTCTTTCACCCGGCGGAAGACTACAAAAATCATATATGGATTAATGATAAGTGTGAAGGTCATTCGGACATGATTCAAACCCACAATGTCTTGAAACAATTACTTTTCTAATAAACATTTTTGTTCAGCTCTGATTTTCTTTCAGGATTATTGACTTTCAATACCAAAATAAATGCATTTATACAAATCTCAGAAAGTTCAAATTTTGCAGTCTTTATTCTAAGAATGGGAATTACTCATTTCATATGGATTCGTGGCTGATCTTAGATTCCATTTCACTTGCTCTTTAAGATTAGAACAATCTTCGAGCAATACTGTACCTGCCAATAGCAAATGACTCAAAATAGGGACATACAAGCAGAACTCTTCCCTTTGAAAAGGAAATGTGGGCTATTCAGACTATGATGTTGTTTATATTCAACAGAGCTTATCAATGTATTTTTAAACCTCCATCGGCCTCACAGTATAGACGTTCAGATTTTAAACAAACTTTGACAATAAAAAAAAAATGTCATTACTGAAAGAAGACATGTAATACATTTTAAATAAGCAAGTATAATATATTGGAAACCATTCATTATTAATAGCTATCAAAATAACATTAAGAAAAATAATCATACTACCTTTTGTAAACAGCGGTCCTGGATTTACAGATGTTGTCTGGACGGAGGGGTCAGGACGGTAAATGTCAAATTCCTTTTGTTGCTAATAAAGTAATAAATAACGCTGGTATGTTGCCATCATTGTTTTTTTTCATTCGAGTTGCAAACTGGAAATTAGAAGAGTCATTTACGATATGAATTGTACTTCATCTTTGTAACAGCTGCCTTCAATTCTTAAGAGTAATGCAATTAGTTAACCTGTTTCATCATGAAGAAGGAGTGGGGAGTCTCGTCATAAGTGTTCTGGCTAGTTACCGAAAGATACCGAAAGAAGCTGACAAATTAGACTTAATTAATTGGGGAAACCTCTAGATTTTACAAAATTCCAATCATGAACTCGGAACACAATGCGTTTTTGTTGTTTGAGATATTTCCTGAATGTAGTACCGTCCGTGTTCTAGCACAATGTTCATACCCTAAGCTGTGACTGCACCAAACACTTCTCTCTGAATGAAATTATCGAGTGAGTCGAAACACTAGCTACATTCCACCCACTTTCTGCCTTGACCGTGTCAACGCACTTTTATCAGCATCCAATATTTCACCTGCAGGCTGTAAATTATTGGGGAGCCACATGGCGTAGTATTAGTTGCACAAGAAGCTAAAAATAATCATGTTGCTAATCATTTTTGTGATTCAAGTGCTGATGCAATAGAAACTAATATTTTGAAGTGTGTTAGTGGATGTGGGTTCATTTGGGTATTACTGTGTGAGAATATGTGTGTATGTGCTTGACACTGTGGAGGTGTTCATGAACTATGTAGTCTGTGTTTTGTAAGGGTCGCCGTATATGTGGGTGTGAACTCTCTGTCTGTGTGAGATTGAGTTTGTGGGTCATACTGGCCGTTTATAGGTGTCCATGCACTTTATACATATTACACTTTAGTTTGCGTGATTGTCGATGTGGCTTGCGAATACGTTTATGTATGTATGTGTGTGTATAATAGAAAATGAGTGTGTGCGTGAATGTAGAAACCTATATATATATATATATATATGTCTTAGAAAAAATGAGATTGACTGGTAGTTTTATGGCTACATAAAATACAGTTATAAATATCTATATTATTCCTTTAATTAACATGTTACTCATTGAATGAAAATTAAAGTCGTATTATCAACATGTATATCTATAGTAATTGTTAATTAAAAAAATGATCGGATATCACTCTAGAATTTCTTTGGCAGCCAAGCATAGTGACATATAATAAAACCCTTATCTCTATTAGGTAACAGTAAAACTCGAGGTCACGAGTTTTGTAGCCGTCCCAATAATAAACAAAATAACCCTTATCTCTATTAGGTAACAGTAAGACTCGAGGTCACGAGTTTCTCTCTCTCTCTCTCTCTCTCTCTCTCTCTCTCTCTCTCTCTCTCTCTCTCTCTCTCACTGTTTTCATAACTAATCTTTTCTTCATGATTCACTATGTGCCCATATATATTTTTCTAATATTATTCGAAAACTTTGCATGCAGGGACCTGCCTACTCTATCTGGGTTGACAATTATAATGTAGACGTACAGTGTCTAAGCCCTTCACACATCTAAAAATTTCAAAAACATTAGTATGGGTGGGGTGGGCTATAGTTTAGAGGCCGTAACTGTGGTGGAAGAAAAAAAAAGCACAAGTAAATTATTTTCTCTTTGCAAAGGACAGATAACAACATAGGGAAACGTATAGACAAGCTGGGTTAAAGACGTTAAAACATGATTTCACGGAGTGATCCATGAAAAATAAATAAATAACAAGCAAGGAAAATAGTATTCCTAGTGAAAATCGTAATAAACAGACATTTTCTCAATATCGTAAGAAGAAAAACAAAACTAGGTCATCAGCATTATGTTTTCAGAGTTTTTGAAATTACTTTTACATCATAATTGACAGTGTATTGGCCAATCTTAGACAGAAAGCTATTAAACCTTTAATTTACTCTTAGTTCAGGCCTTTGAAGAGTGAAAAATCTTTTAACTGAGCCACAATGCACAACTGATGAAAGCACGTGACAAAAGTAAATTTCAATATTTTGATTAGTTATTTTCAATTACAGATGAACCATTTTTCTAAAATGTATATTCTCAATAAAGTTTCCACTAGAATCGTATCAATTGACAATAGAATGTTAAGATCTATCTTCCGACTGACATCCAGGGAACAACAAAAAACACTCGCTTTCAACATCAATCTAAATTACCAAAGCAGATTATATTCATAACATTTTATTATTATTTTATTCTTATATAGGATACCATTCATTTATTGAGACTGTAAACTTTGCATAGTGTTATTAATGCAAAGATTTATAGGTTTTTAAGAAAGTCCTTTCTTGATGCTTATCCTATTTCGAATACTTTTACTTCCCTTTTAATATTAGGAAAAAAATATTTTATAAAAACTAGTGATATACTTTTTAGTTTCCTTGAAATGTAAAACATTTAGCATGACTATTTACCATAGCTTGCTATGCAAGAATTATTTTCTTTTAATACTGAAATATCAAATGTAGATTTAGCTCTCATTGTGGTTTAGTTTGCTTTGGTGTCAATTATTAATAGGTTTTATAGCGTTTGTTTTCGTTCTTTGTTTGTTTGGGCTTGAAGGGTGTGTGTGTGTTTACGTGTGGGGCGTGGTGGCGTGTGCAATTTGTATATGAATGTGTAAATGTGGCTGATAAATTGGAAGAGTGGTGAGCTTCGTGATTCATACACTTTGAAGATCTTACCAATTATTGAAGATTGTAATCACTATGAATCTGAATATGTTATTTCATCATTTATCTAGCAATACAGTTTTATGTGATTTAAAATTTTTATTTCGTCTTTCCTTACATAATAGTTGATATTAATAATGCGGTAATTTACACAGATATGACTATGTATGTGTCTGCATTGTTTGTGTGCGTAACTCCACATGTATGTGTTTGTGTGACAACATACTCTGATTTTATTTTTGAAACACAAAGAATATTTTTGTCAACCAGTAAAAAGATAAAGCTCACCTTTCAACATGTACTAATGATAACATTAATAAATGAAATACATTCAATGTGTAACACGGCACGCCAATTAAATAAGGAAAAGGATTAATATTATTAATTAATCTTTCATAACTAATTTCAAGTGAATAGAATATTAATTGTATTTTATTAATGATCCTCCAACAGACACCACTCATCTCTCACTTGGTGGATATTTGGGCATATATATATCATAATAAAAGATATAGTTACAGTTCAATAATAGAATCAATACAAATTACATGTTAGTCCTATCAGAAAATATAAATGGAGTTATTAGAGATATATAATTTAGTCTTGTTTACATGACCTGGATTAAGCATTGCTTCAACTGTCTTCAATTGCTTTTGCAACAATGTCCATGTCAGCACGTGTTTCTGCCAAATGTGGAAAACTGATGCACTCTTCCTCTCAAAACACTTAAGTGCTCTGCTCATCATGTCCACTTCCTCAAGCAGAATCATATCACAACAATTCTGGTACCTTCAATGTATCCGAATTTTCCAGAATGTAACCAGCGTACTTTACTCTGATACGTCAAAAGTGTGTAGCATACTCCCTATGCTTACACACTCCACAACAGACATTTCTCGTGTCTCCTGGTCACTCAGGTTTATTCTGGTGAATGTGTAGACTTGAAACTTCAACTTCAACTCAATGCTCCAGACTCAAAAGGTGAAACTTGACACTGAGAGTCAAAAGTCAAAAGGCTATTTGTTCACTGCAATAAATAATTAAGGAGCAAGCCTAAGTTTCCTATTCATCATAATGTAACTCCACTCTATCTTACATTCCATCCTCAAACTTACAATTCCTGCAATGGTATTCACTAGCCCCATGCACGCACATGGTAAAATAAACACAGAGTATCAAACAATGTCACATATTAATACACCACATTGTGCAGCATAAACAGTTCAAATATTTTCAGTAATAAAAGTTGATTCACATTGTACATCTTTACATAAACACAAGTATAACATACATAGTAAACTGCATGAAATGTTTCTACGTCCATTCTCTCTCAATCAGTCAATTAAATTCGCCATCAAGTAATGACTGCCTTACAAGCCGGACTTTCTTCTTTCACTTCGCATTCAAAAGTGATTAGGGTGCAGAGTTCTCTACAACAAATGAACTCAGCCTATTGGCTGTTCTCATTCTCATAAATGATTATCATTTGATAATAGGAAACTGCTCACTCAATTTCCATTTGGTCAGCAAATCTAAAATATTCTTGCCTCATGCTGTTTACTTCAACTCAGACACTTCAAAAATAACACTCTGACAATTCAACAACCTATATAACGATTAAATTTTAAAATAGAGAGGGGCAAATTTACACACAATGTTTGTAAACTGATGGAATGAGAATGGAAAATGTGTGGATCACCTTATGACTCAGTATTTTTCAAAACTTCATATTATGCACGTATTTCTCTTTCAAAATATTTATTTATATACATTTTATGTTTGAGAGTATATATTATTAGGCCAATAGCCAGATTAACTCCTTATTTGTTTGGGAATTTTTTTTTTTTTTGGGGGGGGGAGGAGAGGGCTTATTCATTTCGTTTTCGCATTGCTTCTTATTGGCCAAGACTGACTGTGTCTGATTAGTTTTATAGTCTCGAGATCACTCGTTTGCTGAACTGACACACTAAAGTACTTTACCGAAAATCTTTGACTTGAAAACTATTATTCACCTGATGTAGTTATGATATGCATGCCCTTCAGTTTCAGAAATGATTTTAAAAATTCATCGGGTATATATTTCTTAAAAAATTACTATTACCTTTACATGTGCCTATGATGTGACAGTGAAATATTAAGCAAAGACAAAGCATTTGATATACAGTATTTATGCATCTGAACGGAGAAAGCGTATCCAACATACATAGTTTTAAAAACTAATTAAATAATTTTAATTTACTGCCCACACTATTTTATGACAATGGTGGTGGTGGTGATGATGATGACTGCCTTGATGGTATTGATTATAAAGATGGTGACTATGGTGTTCATCATAAAGAAGTTGTGCTTATTGATGACTGTTTTGTTGAAGGCGATGACGATGATGAATATATTATTTTATCAATGATGATGGTGGTCAATGTTCTCTTTAAGGTGCGCGGTCATTAGAAAAATGCCTTGCAGCAAGTTTTGATAGCAAGCTCAAACAACCGCCAGTTGGTGGTTGGTCTGATAATGACTTCATGCATACCTGTAGAATATCTCTTCCATTAATGTTGTGAAGACGTCGCTGAGTCTCTTCAAACAGCTATTTTTCTTCGGCTTTGAAGACTCGACTGTCGGCGATTTGTTGGACATGGTCAGTATAGAATTGTTTTCTGGCTCTGGCTGTCCTGGCTCTGGCTCAATCAACCACTGTGACTACTTTAAGACATTGTACAATACATTAATTTTGGGGGGATACAACTTTGTAGTGTTATCAACATATTTAAAATATAAATATATTAGTTATTATGCATACATATATTCTTCCCAATATCTTGTCTTTTCAACCTTTAGTTTAAATTACAAAATAAATAAGCAAAACCCTCAGAATATCTCCTCAAGTTCAAATATGTACAGAAATAATTCGAGGAAAATTACTTTTTTCTAATATAGCAATTTTTAACTATTAACAATGTTGGGTTATCTTTTGTTTGTTTTTTTATGTCACATTTAATTATCTCGTCATGCAAACTACGTGATTTCAATCATAACTGTGTATGTATATGTGTGCGTGTGTATTATAGATTTTATCAAAAGACTAATTTCAGTCCCTCTATTTATCTATCTTTCTATTTATCTGTCCATTCACCCATCCCAACTATCTTTCATTCCTATCTGTCTTGTCTACCTATTTATAGCATTGTGCGTGTGTGAAGTTCATACAATCCAATAATATGACAAATAAATATACACAATTATAATGGATAGTTATCTACACGAATTTGTTAGAAGCAAAATTGCCCTTGAAAAGATTATTACCTACTGCATTAATTTCGATTAGATTCAGACTAGCGTACATAGTACATACCTCTCTATGAGCTAAATGGAGAGTGGAAGAATTATTTAGATATTAAAGTGGTGATTAAAAGATTGTATATGTACAGTTTTACGTTTTGCTTTCATATAGTCAAATTTAGCGCAGCAGATTTAGCAGACTAATTTTTACTTTTTGAAGTGCAGCGGAAATCACTCTGGACAAATCTACTGACAAGAAAGATAACTCTGCGACAAATGTCAACCACTGATCTAAACCGACTTGTGCATACTTCAGTTAAATATTAATTCTCTGTATTTTTCTTCCACAATCTTAGTCTGTCTTTTTTTATTTCAGCCTAGACGAAATTGAATGAAAACATTTGTATGCAAACAGAATGTATTAGATTAACAATTGTTTTGGCTGAATTTTTAAAATAACAAAATTAGTTAATCATGCTTGATTCAATTCAATTTCTTGTTCAGTACTAATTTTAGCATAAATATAATTCAAAAGTTCAAAAAAAGAATTTTGACCTAGTTTGAATGCATAATGTAATTAAACTGGAGATACAAAGAAATATGTCAATCGTTCATGGAATCACAAGAGTTCCACACTCAGTCATGAGTTGGGTTAACATTAATGAAATCGAGAGATCCATACTCAAGTCCACATAAATAAATGTGTACAAATTACGTCATAATAATAACTAACTTCCGGTAGGATATGCTGAGTGTATGAAACTGGGTATGTGTGTGTGTGTGTGTGTGTGTGTGTGTGTGTGTGTGTGTGTGAGAGAGAGAGAGAGAGAGAAGTGAGCGAGTGATTTTGTCGGAGATATTTTGTTTTGTGTAGGGAACGATTCAGATCTACGGTTTTCGATATTTAATTGCCTGACAGAGCCTACACTTGTAAGCAAAATTCAAGCCATTTTTTTCTCACTTTGTAGAAATCTTAGTTACTTTTAGACTCTAGCCTTAGACTTTGGTGCCTTACCAAGTGAATTTTGATACTTCCTGACTGAGCACGTTGTGCCAGCCTGTAACTTTAACCAGCATTTTAATTAGCCCCAAATTAGTGTGGTCGCTTAGTACACCATGCAAAATTTGGATGCAGGTCCTGGATGGCACTAACATTGCTAAGACTCAGTTGAGTAGAATCTGTGGTTTTGTAACGTTACGCGATAATGTCGCCAAGGAAATTAATACGAAGGGATCGGGAGTGTTGTTTGTTCTTGAACTATTGTTTCTTCCCCCTTCTTCAATATTATTCGCAGATTATTTGTGTGCGGGTGAGTTTGCTGTTTGTTTTGTTAGTTTGGTTGGTTGGTTGATTTGCCGGTTGGTTGGTTGGTTGGTTGGTCGAACATTGTTGAGACAAATTAATCCAGACAACAACCAACACATGAAAAGGAATAGAAAAAGAAGCAACTTAAAATCGCCATCACAGAAGAAATGAGAGAAAAGAAAGAAAAAATTGTACAAACTGAAAACAGTTCAAATATTTGTGACACTAGACAGCAACAACAACGCCAACAGCAGCAGCAGCCACAACAACGGCCTGAAAAATACCGCAGAAATCAACAACTGCAGACACCATATGAGCAGCAGCATCCTCAGTGAGGATATTTCAACCAACCCTTGCGGACATGATTCAGCTGATGCTTTATCATCTGTACTGGCTGCCAGCACCCATATTCTTGCATTTCAACTGAGGACGGCCACAACATCAGCGACAGCGACGACAACAACACCATTGAGGCCAGGGGGTTGAGCATACACACTAGGTACAAACTTGGTGTTTTACTAGCCTGGACTCTGTAAGACACCCCCTTCAACCCATTTTCCCACTTCAACATCAGGAGCAACAGCAACAACATCCACCACAACTTTAGCCCACGGAATAATGGGCTAAAGTCCGCCTTTGCCGGCCAGACATGTTTGCAGCGGACGAGCGCACAACGCCACTGCAAGATGCTTTTTAAAAAATCTACTAAAATGATGACGTATCCATCAGGCCGAACCACCCTCTTCCTCCCACCAACCAGCCCTTCTCCCAGCACAAAAGCCGGAAGCGCCCCCTCCTACTTAAACAACAACAATGTTTGTATGTGTGTGTGTCTGAAAGAGCAGTGAGATGAATACTGAAATACATGAGCCTAATACAGAAATGAAAAGCTGCAAGAAGAGTTCATGCGTCCCTTTAACTGTTTCTGCCCATTGGTGTACAAGATTTGAACCTACCCCATCACAGACAGAAATAGAGTTTTGACTGCATAGAAAGAGAGGCTTAATTGCATAGAAATAAAGGATTGCAAGAAATAGAGGCTTGATTGCAAGAAATAGAGGCTTGATTGCAAGAAATAGAGGCTTGATTGCATAGAAATAAAGGATTGCAAGAAATAGAGTCTTGATTGCATGAGAATAGAGGTTTGACTGCATGGGAATATATGTTTGATTGCATGAGAATAGAGGTTTGACTGCATGGGAATATAGGTTTGATTGCAAGAAACAGAGGTTTGACTGCATGGGAATAGAAGTTTGCCTACGTAGAAATGGAGGCTTGACTGCATGGAAAACTTGATTGCATGGGAATATAATAATAGAGGATTCACTGCATCGAAATAGAGGCTTAAATGAATTGGAATAGAGGCTTCACTGCATGGGAAACGAGGCTTGATTGCATGGGAACAGATGCTTGAATGCATAGAAACAGAGGCTTGCAAGAAATAGAGCATGGCAGGCAAACTTTTGGGACCGCGGGCTAGATAAAACTGTTGGAACAGTTTGTGGGCCTGATAGACGACCAAATATCACAAGTCAGCAAGTTCAGAATATAAAATGAGAACAAAAGTAATTTTTAAATCAGTGATTCAATATATGGCTTAACTGATGAGGCTGACAAGCGAAGAATATCATTTAGATGACGGTCAGAGAGTTGTATATTTCATCAGTGAGAACAGTTGTTCACAGCAAAATGTGCTTCCGAACATAGCTACAATGCGCTGAGCATGTTTAACAAAATGTGGAAACTTGCCTGATGGAAAGATGACATCACGAAAAAAAGAAAGAAGAGAAAAAGTGCGGAACTTTGTTTTTAACTCATCGCTGCATTGAATATCTACCAACTCCATCTGCAAGGAGGCTGGAGCGTCATCCACTGTGATTTCAAAAGGGGCACTGAACAACTTGAAATCTGCAGAGAGTGGTCTGATACCCCCAAAATGTGAGGAAAATTCTTCCCTCAGTGAGGTAATGACTGCACCACAAGACTCCAAATCGACATCTGGTATAGAGCAGAGCAGCAAGACATGGAAAATGCTGAAACTGGCCATTAGATAACTGGAATTCTCACAAGCGTATTTTCACTTCAATGAGAACATCCTTACCTTGCAAATTGACATTGAGGATGTTGAGGTGTGTGGTGATATCCGTGAGAAAGGCCAGACAAGCAAGCTATTTTAGGTCAGTGAAGTTATCAGCATTGGGGAGGTTCTTTTCATGAAGAAAGGTGAAAATTTCTTGTTGCAGGTCCCACACACGAGAAAGCATGGCTCCAAGACTTAGCCAGTGGACTTCACAAAAGTAGAGCAGGTCACCATAGTGTGCATTCACTTCATCCATCAGTGCCTGAAATTGACGATGTTTTAGACTTTGGGAAAGTATGGAATTTACGACCTTCACCACAACTGACATGACCTCAACGAGGTTTGCAGTCTTGGCACATAAGGATTCTTGGTGAATGATGCAGTGCAATTTAAAGATAGTCTGGTTGTGCCCAAAGGCCTTACAGTGGTGAATAAGCAAAGAAACTGCGCCATTATTATCTCCAATCATTGCCGGTGCACCATCAGTTGTTACATATACAAGACGGAACAGATCAAGGGAGTTATGTTCCACACACTGAAGTAAGGCATTGAAGATATCTTGCCCAGTGGTGGTGTCATGTAGCGGAACAATCTGAAGGAACTCTTCATGCACTTTGAGGACAGCAGTGACACCTCGAATGAAAATAGCTAGTTGGACTGTGTCTTTCATGTCAGTGCTCTCATCAAGAGCAAGAGAGTAGGCGACAAAGGTTGAACAATCACTCTTCACCGAGTCTTGCACATTGTCGGACATCTCAACGCGACGACGAATAGTACGGGATGACAGACTCATATTCTTTAAGACTGAACGTTGCTCTGGACAGATAGAATTCATAGAATTCACCACAGTCATGAAACATTCCTTATTAAAGTCTCCGTCAGAAAATGTCTTCATTCTTTGAACAAAGAGTGAAACTTCATAACTGGCATGTGTCACTTTTTCATGCACAGTTGTTTGTTTCTGAAACATCAAACTGCTTTTCTCGATATTGCCTGTGAGTTTAGCAATAGTATTATTTTTCTCAGAGGCAGACATTAAAGCGAATTTCGAAGTTCGGTTTAGTTTCCCAGTGGCGGCGCACATTAAACTCTTTGAAGACAGCAACAGTTTTCAAACAGATCAGACACTGAGCTTGTCCAAAATCGTTTCTTGTAAAAAAGTACTTCTCTGTCCACTCAGAGTTAAATGTCCGACTTTCCATATCCAATTTAAATTTTTTAGGACGTGAGGGTGCAGACATGACCGGGGGTGGGGGGGTGATAATGGCAAAGAAATAGCAGAAATGCAACAACCAGTTCGGTTGTGATGCAAAACACTGTGTTTCAAATTCGCGCGCACCTCTGTGCACCTCCCGCCTCCTTCCCTATGCCCATTAGTCGCGGTGAAGGTCAAGTCATGACTGAGACAGAGTACAGATGCTGACATACATGTACAATTGTACATATATCCTAGGCCTGGGAGAATTCAAAAGCCAAAAAACTATAAAGAGGTGCTAGTGGAATTTACACAACCGCAGGCGTAAATTGTACATGCGCGCACGATTATGTGTGAGTAATTCAAACTCTTAAAATTACATGTAGTATTTAGACTAGTTTAGCCTTGGCGTTTTGACAACGTATAACAACGCCCACTTGTTTTAGTGACTTTTGTCCTGCGAGCCACATGGCAATGTTAACTGTGAATAGAATATAATTACCGCATGTATGTCAAAGAGGACGATTGGTTGTCTGCATGCGGACAGAGAAATATGTGACCAGAGACAGAGAACTGTGTGATCAGAGAACTATGTGACCAGAGACAGAACTGTGTGATCAGAGAACTATGTGACCAGAGAGACAGAGAACTGTGTGATCAGAGAACTATGTGACCAGAGACAGAACTGTGTGATCAGAGAACTATGTGACCAGAGACAGAACTGTGTGATCAGAGAACTATGTGGCCAGAGACAGAACTGTGTGATCAGAGAACTATGTGACCAGAGACAGAACTATGTGACCAGAGACAGAACTATGTGACCAGAGACAGAACTGTGTGATCAGAGAACTATGTGACCAGAGACAGAACTATGTGACCAGAGAAACAGAGCCTGCGGTGGGCCGCCATGAATAAAAGCCTCATGTAATCTGTAAACACGGTGTTGCATTTTGTGTACATCTCTCTGCTGTAGCTGTCGTGGAAGGTGTAACGTATTGTCCTCCCTTTTCATCTCACACCCTGGGGTGACCCATAACAAACACTGTACGCCAGAGGACCACCCCATCACATTTAGAACATACATCATTTTCAGACTTGACTGTATACATGAAGTAATTTCCAAGCGTAGAACAGACTTGGATTTAACTTGAAATAATTTCTAAACTTAGAACAACTTGAGTTCACGACAGATATTGTTAAACTTTGTTTTCAATAAAATTTCGATAAACATTCGTAAAATTTGTTTCTGTGATATGTCTTGATAAACTTAAAATAGACTTTTGTTAACGGGACAACTTATATTACCTTAAAACACATTTCTGCTTGAAAACCATGTGTAGCCTTAGATCAGATTATTTTATTCATTTCTTAAAAATTCAGAACCGACTATTGTACGATTATGCACGAGTGTATGTATTTATGCATTTATATATATGTAAGTATGTATGTATAATGTATGCATGTATTTATGTTTCTTGTATGTATGTATGTTGTGTGTGTGTGTGTGTTTGTTTGTTTGTTTGTTTGTTTGTTTGTTTGTGTGTTTGTTTGTGTGTGTGTGTGTTGTGTGTATTCCTAGCGTCTGCCTGATTCAGTGTAAGAATCGAGCTTGTATTGAGTGAATCGACTTTACATCACATTTGCACATTCCGTTCAACATAAACAAAGATAAGCAAAGACTTCAAACAGTATTTTCCTTCGTGTTTACTCTCCATAAATTATTTTCAGTGTATTTCTTTTCACATAAATAACTGTGCTTATAAAATTGTGGCAATTAAATTGAGACTAAACTAAAGAAAACTTTAAACAAGTAATGTTAGTAAACAGATATAAATAAAAACATGCCATACTTTGAGTACTGTATTCGTAACGAGGGGAACAATTAAAATTGTGTCCGCTGAGTATGGTATAGCAAAAGCAAGGGAAGCAAGCGGTCCAGTGTATAAAGTGTGCAGTGTTGTCCTTCTTGGTGTTTCTAGCAAACGGATCGCAAGTTTTATTTCACATCTCATAAAGATTATTTTAAAATAGTATAGGTGTATACGTTCAATATTTTATTTTGTTTCCTACTAGTTTTTTTTTTAATATTTTAATTTTTTTTATCTCTTTATTTGATTTTGGTTCAGGCAAATTTGTTTTGGATTTATCCCGAAGGATAAATTTGTTTTCGATTTAATCCAAGGAACATATACCAGCAGTACTATTTGCTGGTTACTGGTGTGACTATGTGTTATTGCTTTCTTGCTAGTCCTGTTGTTGGTAGCGGTAGTAATGGTGGTAGTGTTGGTGGTGTGTGTGTGTGTGTGTGTATATGTGTGTGTGTGTATGTGTGTGTGTGTTTGTGTGTGTGTGTGCGCGCGTGTTTGCATATGTATGATGGGGAACGCCTACAATAAGTCATATTCTATATCAAACATCTCTTGACTACATCATTTCTTTTCGAAGAGTAAAACGAAGTGAGATTCATTCATTTTCCTATCCACAACTTACTACTGAAATCAATTTTTTCACGCAAACTTGTAATTGTACATGTTGCCAACAAACTAGTACATACATCAAGAAATACATCAAATCAAAATTATATGAAAAAATGAAAACATGTGGAGCAGTCTCTGAGGTGCATAAAGGAGGTCTCGTGTTCGATGTCTAAGTGAGTTTGGTTGTTTTTCTATTTAGTTCTGATGTTTTCTGTTGCCTTTCATTAATTAGCACAGTTACTTTGAATGGAAAGTGGTGTGTCAAGAATGTGTGTATAGGTGACGAAAACTAATTTTAGCAGTAAATTATTTTCTCACTCTACCAGTGTGCTGTGTAGCGAATGTTTGTGTGTACATGAAATTGTTTGTTTGGTGTGTTGTGTAGCGAGTGTTTGTGTGCACATTAAATTGTTTGTTTGGTGTGTTGTGTAGCGAGTGTTTGTGTGTACATGAAATTGTTTGTTTGGTGTGTTGTGTAGCGAGTGTTTGGTGTGTACATGAAATTTGTTTGGTGTGTTGTGTAGCGAGTGTTTGGTGTGTACATGAAATTATTTGTTTGGTGTTTATTGTAGAAGGCGTTGGTGAGCACTTGAAATTATTTCTTGAGTTATGTAGCGAGTGTTGGTGTGCACATGGAAGTGTGTGGTGTACTTGCGGAGAATGTTAGGTGCACATGAAATTGATTTTTGGTGTGATGTGTATCGAGTAATGGTATTCACTTGTAATTGTTTGGTGTGCTATATAGCGAGTGTTGGTGTGCAAATGTAATTGCTTGGTGTGTTATGTAGCGAGTGTTGGTGTGCAAATGTAATTGTTTGGTGTGTTATGTAGCGAGTGTTGGTGTGCAAATGTAATTGTTTGGTGTGCTCTTTAGCGAGTGTTGGTGTGCACATGTAAGTGTTTGGTGTGCTATGTAGCGAGTGTTGGTGTGCACATGTAATTGTTTGGTGTGCTATGTATGAAGTTTTCGCGTGTACAAGTAATTGTTTTGTGTACTATGTGTAAAGTGTTCGCGTGCACACAGAAGTAATTGTTTTGTGTGTTGTGTAGCAAATGTTGGTGTGCACATGTAATTGTTTGGTGTGCTATGTATCAAGTGTTGGTGAGCACATGTAACTGTTTGGTGTGCTATGTAGCGAATGCTGGTGGGTAATGTAATTGTTTGGTGTGCTATGTGCGGGGGGGGAGGTGCAAATGTAATTGATTGGTGTGCTATCTAACGAGTATTGATGTGCACTTGCCGTTGTTTGGTGTGCTATGTATGAAGCGTTCGCGTACACACGCATGTAATTGTTTTGTGTGATATGTATGAAATGTTCGCATGCACACACATATAATAGTTTTGTGTGTTGTGTAGCTAGTGTTATTGTGTACATGTAATTGTTTGGTGTGTTTCGTTACCGAGCTTTGTTGTGCACATGAAATTGTTTGGTGTTGTGTTAGCGAATGTTGGTGTGTACATGAAATTGTTTGGTGTGTTGTGTTAGCGAATGTTGGTGTGTACATGAAATTGTTTAGTCTGTTGTGTTAGCGAGCTTTGGTGTGCACATTAAATTGTTTGGTGTGCATTAAATTGTTTCCTTTGTTATGCGGACAGTAATCAGTTAATGCGCGTTACCATATATATATAGTCATATATATATATGACTTTTAAAAATACATGTTTTCTGAAGACAATTATTTTTTGTTCTAGACTAACCTCTGTACGCGTTACGTGGGATATCATGTTGACTATAATCTCCTTGCATAATGTGTGTATGTTTGAGGAGAGATGTATTCTGGCTATAATCTAGATAGCATTGGCAACTCACTCAGGATCAACAAGAGGGATATTTTGTTCAAAAAGGTAATATCGTGAGCATTGTGAGTAGTGACATTATTTCACATTCAAGTGCAGGCAATAATAAGCTTCATTAAAATTAATTTTATTTCAGATTATTATGCATACTCATCTATACGCCATACAGGAATGCATGTTGTTAAAATGCAAATAGCTAATTAAATATCTGAATGAAAGATGCTTTTATTTTATATTTATTCTGCTCTTCCTGAACGAAAAGGTAAATTTATTTATTTGTTTACTCTGCTTTATTTGAGCGAAAAGGTGAATTTATTTTTTGTTTACTCGGTTCTTGCTGAGCGAAAAGGTGAATTTATTTATTTGTTTACTCGGCTCTGTTTGAGCGAAAAGATGAAGTTATTTATTTGTTTACCTACTTACGTCAGCAACATCGATTTGCTTGACTGATGCTTACTTTTCACTTCACTTGGTGTTCAACGTTCCATAGCAAAATATTTAATGACCCAGAGTTTGTTTGGACCCAATGTGTTTGTGAACCAAAGTTTGTATGAACCCAATGTATGAAAGGAGCCAAAGTCCATATGGACCCAAAGACCGTAGGAATGTTCGGACCTTGTTGTAAATTTGGGGTGTAGTTGAACTCCATCTTTGTTCAAAGGATCTGGTTCCTTTCGTTTAAAAGTCTATTTCTACTGCAGAATCCCAAATAGAATGACCCACATGTCACATTATAAGGTTTATTATTTATATTTACATGGACTAAAGGTTCTTCCTGGTATATTAGTTGTCATTAATAACTATTTAAGACTGTAAAAATGAAAGTTACGTCGATATCTGCCCATACAAGGGAAACAATGAAGAAATTAAACTCGTGCAACAGATGTAAATTTTACAGTATAGTATTGAACTCTGTTGCTTAAACTTTTTCGCCATTTGACTGTTTGATTACTGGTAAGTTTTGCATGGATACTATTAAACTCTGCTTGCTTAAACATTCCGGCGTTTTGCTGTTAGACTACTGGTGATATAAATGTTCTACTGAACTCTGCTACTGAACTCTGCTTGCTTAAACATTCCGGCCTTTGGCTGTTAGAATGCTGTAGAATTTGCGACACAGGTATAAGCCTTCGGAGATATTATTACGTCAGACAAACAAAAAAATCGTTTAAAGGATAGAAATTTTCAATCAAACAATAAAATTTGCTTTGATCTTGAAGACCTATTTTTTTAGATCTATGAAATTAGAAGCCAGATGGCATAATGTTATACCTGTTCTGCTTAATTCACTACTTTATATTTCACATATTTCCTTTTTTCAACTTCTCTAATAGAGCTTGCATAAGGACACTGGAACAACAAATCTAGACGGTAATATACTCCTTACCTAAGGACACTTGTACAGTATAACGAGACGATCACATACACCTTACAAAAGGACACTAAAGCAACATATCTGGACGGTAACATGCACATTACGTAAGGACACTGGAACAATATATCTAGACGGTAACATACAGCTTACATAAGGACACTGTAACAATATATCTAGACGGTAACATACAGCTTATATAAGGACACTGGAACAATATATCTAGATGGTAACATACAGCTTACATATAAACACTAAAACAATTTCTCTGACAGTAACATGAGTATCCTACTGAAATGGATATCTCACACACACACAAACACACACACACACACACACACACACACACACACACACAATATGACCATTTTGGTGATCAAAATCTTTTAAAGACTGTAAACACTTAAGATTACCACTTATTGTGCAATAAGTTTCAAGTTTATTAAATAAAATATGCTACTGACAGGGAGGGGGGGAACAATTGTGTGCAAGCTTGCAAATAGAAAAATAAACCAAATTGGAATTGGATAAGGCGTTCAGTAAGAGTGATTAAAATAGAATTTTATTATATTGGACGATTGCAGAAAAAAAGAAAACAAAAAACCCAAAGAAAATAAAGAAACAATCAATGACATGGAAAATTCAAATTAATTTTAGTAATTCTTAGGGCAATAATATTGGTATGTTATAGTTCCCTCAGCAATTTTAAATCTCTTCTACAGTCTCAGAGAGTTGAGATAGTAATTATTTTTCAAATGGTCATCTTGATAATTATACAATTCATTGACTAGTGTTTGTCAGAGACAATCAACAAAGTCAAATTCAGATTGTGTGTCCACTTGAGAATACGACTGGATCAATTCATGGCTACACAATGTCTCCAAAGTTCCAGTAAGGTCTTCAATGTTTTTTCAGTTTGATTGGCATCCAATTAATGTGTTCATTTCGCTACTCATTACCTTCTGCTTTCATATATTTCTTTTTCCTTTCCCATTTTTTGGGGGGCGGTTGTGGTGGTTGGTGGTGGATGAAGATACCGAAAGAGGTTTGTTGATCTTCCCTTACATGCACTGAAGTGGGAAAGAAATATTTCTTGTCAACCTCATATTGTTTCTCTCCTTATAAGTTCGATATTGCCATTCCATTTTTGAATGAATACCATCTGCATTTTCCACCTAATTTCAGACCTGTTACAAAACATTTTCTCTAAAAATAATTGTTTACAAAGAAACCTATTTCCTGGAATATAAACAACCTTATTGCATACAAAAATAGCACTGCGTGTTCAAATCATACAAAACGCACATTTAGGTCATATATTGCATTGGAAAACATTAACAGTCTGATCATGGGAAAATACACATATTTCTTATTTTATTAATAAGGATATTGTTTATATTAATAACAATGATATATGTAAACAATTTTCAACAATAATAGGGTTGGGGTGAGGGTGGTAAAAGTTGATAGCAAGAGTTGAATCCCTTTTAACAAGAATAATAAGTTTGATATGTGACGTCAACATCAGGAGTAAATTCTAGCACAATGAACGCAAAGTGAATGATTTGGGTGATCGTGAGACACGTTTGAATGTAAAGATTTCTGTGTCACCCAAATGTCTGGAACTCTTGGTAAGACAGTAGAATATATATATATATCTGTCTCGTCTCTCTCTCTCTCACTCACTCACACACGCACACACACACACACACAACTTTGTAATGATAGGCAATGTGATAATTTAGAGTAAAGTCTTACTGTTTCGCTATAAAGAAGAGGGCCCTTATTGAACTGTGGTACTCATTGACATAGTGAGTTGTAACGTTCCTTATACAAAAAATCCCTATGTACTTTGCTAGTGATACATGTGTCATTAGACAAAACGACACTATTATGCCAAGTGTTTTCCTGATGACACGTGCCGTGTATTGATAATACCATATGTGTTCTGCTTTGACTATGTGAATCATGCAAGGATAAATTATAAAGACATTTATATTCTGGCAGATTATACACTCGTGCTGTCCGGGAAATAGTGACTTTGGCCGTGTAATGACACTTATGTATAAATACTTCTTGAGTATGTTAAATCATGCAAGGATAAATTATAAAGATATTTATATTCTGGCAGGTTATACACTCGTGCTGTCATTCACCAGGTATGTGCTATATCATTGCCACGTAGTCTATTAACTAAAAGCACATGCGTAATAAGTAGTCTATTTA
The DNA here is from genome assembly GCA_028829895.1 of Sinotaia quadrata. NCBI lineage: Eukaryota > Metazoa > Mollusca > Gastropoda > Architaenioglossa > Viviparidae > Sinotaia > Sinotaia quadrata. Next base: position 98,410,723 of record CM054178.1, on the reverse strand, counting down.
CTGATAGCGCTTACATTAATAGTATATTTACTGATAGCACATTCATAATAAGTAGTCTATTTCTTGATAACATATACACAATAGGCAGTCTATTTACTAATAGCATATGATAAGTAGTCTTTTTACTGACAGCACATGCATAATAATTATAATTAGTCTATTTATTGATATCACGTTCGTATTTCTCAACACTTTGTAATAAATCATATAGTTAAATATTATTACAGTTACAATGCTAAAACAAATGCGAAATCGCTTGTAAAAAGTAATTTTGCAACAGGTTATAAAAGAACTAGAGAGGAGACTATTGCAATCGGTGAGAAAATATTACTAATGTTTACAACTATATTTGTTCAATTTAAGATTGAAAATCAACATAACTGGTTCTTTTACTTTCGTGAGTTCTGATTTGAATTACTAAATATCGTATGCACATACCCTTTGACTTTTAACAAACATTTCTTTCTAGTTGTCCACTGTACCCTTTGACCTAGCGCAAAAGCATTTCTTTCTTGTTGTCCACTGTACCCTTTGACCTTTAGTAAACTTTTCTTTTGACCTGTAGTAAACATTTCTTTCTAGATGTGCACTGTACACTTTGACTTTTACCAAACATTTCTTTACCAATAAGGAAGTATTCTAAATCAATGTTCATAATACTTCATATTAATTGATTCCATTTTGAGAGGTGGGGAAAAACGATATTTTGATCGTGATGGGATAAAAAAAAGATATTTTGATCGTTTCAGATGGATGAATATGTTTGGACAGTGCAACAAACTTGATTAACATCCATCGTCATTTACAACGAACGCGAAGATACATTCATGTGATTATTTAGGTGTTTTATATATTTATATATCAGTACATATACATATACAGTACTTATTAATAATACACAATTTTTAGTAGGGGATTGTAGGACAGGAATGGGCACGAAATGCATATTGCTTCTATATGATGTGAGGGCAACACTATACAAACTCAGGACAAAATTCAGTAAGGGAAACTTCACTCAACCATTTATGTGTGGTCCACTAAATGTGGTCACTCAAACAGTTTATAAGTGAGATCCACTGAGAATGGCTGCTTAAGCACTTTATGAGATCCATTGAGAGTGGTTGCTTAAGCAATTTATAAGCGAGGTCCATTCAGACGTAGTCAACTCAAACTTTTATCAGTGAAGCACACTGGCGGCCTCTTCCACCGAGAATACTCACCTCAAACCAGTTATCTCTTTGATTCACTGGGAATATCACCTCAAACCAGTAATCTCTTTGATTCACTGGGAATATCACCTCAAACCAGTAATCACTTTAATTCACTGAGAATGATCAGCTCAAACCAGTTATCACTTTGATTCACTGAGAATAATCACCTCAAAACAGTTATCACTGATTCACCGAGAATGATCTTTTCAAACCAGTTATTACTTTGATTCACTGAAAATAATCAGTTAAAACCACCTATCACTTTGATTCACTGGGAATGATCAGCTCAAACCAGTTATTGCTTTCATTCACTGGGAATGATCAGCTCATACCAGTTATTACTTTCGTTCATAGATAATAGTCAGATCAAACTAATTATCACTTTGATTCACTGAGAATGGTCAACTTAAACTAGTTATCACTGTGGAACAATAGAAATTATTTATGAAAGTCAACTATCATTGTAGGTCTTCTGCGAGTTGTCATCTCAAACTAGTTATCTGTGGTTCTCTATATATTTTCAGGTCAAATCATCTATCACTGTGGTGCAAGAAGAGTGTCAATTCAAACCATCTCTATGGTCCACTGACACTGGTCAATTCAAATTATTTATCAGTAGTTCGAAGAATGATCAAATCGAACAATATATCACAGTGTTCCACTGAAAATATTAGTTATCACTTTGGTCACCAACGAGAATGGGTCATCTCAATCTAATTATCACTGTGGTCTAGTGAAAATTTTAAGCACAAATAAATCGAACAGAAATACACTTTCCCCATTAAATACTCCCTCACAAAGTAGTTTTCATAAAATATTCTAAATTTTTCATTTTTTCGGTGGAAAAGTCTAAAAAGTATCATACGAAATCACAAATGACAATTATTTATTTCATTAGCTTTTGAATGAGGAAGAATGTGTGTTGGTGTAAAAATGGTGATCATGTAACCTAACAACTTATGTAACAGTGAGTGGTGTCTTCTTCTATAAATGAAATGTGCATTTTGAACTTTGCGTTTTACAAGTCTCACTCACGATTCACTCGGTAAATCCATTTTCATTTGTTTGCAGATGCACAATTTTTTTTTATTAATGTTTTACTGAAACTAACTGTTGGCTTCGCTGCTAATCAAACTTCTTTCCTCTTTCCTCTATTCCGATCTCTTTATAAAGGTCTTTTAATCCTTATAACATTTCAGAAATTGTGAAGTTTTGTTATTTGTGTGTTTTCGCTTGCTTGTAAATTATTTTTGCAAATTCGTGTGTTCTAATTTTTCAGAAACAGCATTTCAACATATTAGTTGCAATTTGATTCTTTACATTTTCATTAAATTGTTGGATGAAGAAAAGGTATGTATTTCCCTATAGTTGCCTCTTTTCTTGCTAAAGAAAAATGAAAATGAAAAATGATTTCATACAAAGCTATAATATTCGTAATATCAGCACAAAATTGGGCTATGCACAACCAACTAAATATAGTAGAATGCTAGTGTGAAAGACAAGCTAAGCCCAGCAGAATACTAGTGATGAAATACAAGCTATGCCTAGCAAAATACTAGTGATGAAAGACAAGCTAAGCCTATCAGAATACTAGTGATGAAATACAAGCCTACAAAACACTAGTCATTAAAAATAAGTCTGGCAGAATACCAGAAGTGAAAGAGCTAATTGTATAAGACTACAAGATACATAAGGCTAGCAAGATCTGAGTAGCAGTTATGTAAGACAAGCAAACTATAGCGAGATCTGTGAATACTTAGTTATGTAAGACAAGCGAAATATAGCGAGATCTGTGAATACTTAGTTATGTAAGACAAGCGAAATATAGCGAGATCTGTGAATACTTAGTTATGTAAGACAAGCGAAATATAGCGAGATGTGTGAATACTTATCCAAGACAGGCTAAACCTAGCTTAGTACTAGTTTGTACATCAAGCACAACGTAAACTGTTATCTACTTGTGCCTTAAATAATCTTCATTACAACGGTGGGAAAATAGGTAATTAAAAATTGTGGTACGCGGTCGTCAGTGAGCGATAATCGTGTAGTGTTCATAGCGTTTGATCTCATTTTCTTCAATAATAGCTCAAAAGCAAATCCTTCGATCGAATTTATAATAAACATTTTAAAGAATAATAAACATCAGCTACTGAAAACTGATGCTTATATCATAAGCAAAATATTTTATTTTTTCTCCTGACACTCAATTGGTTTGTTAGTGGTTGCAAACACTGACATATTATGCACCCCATAGTGGATTACACACCCACCCCGTAGAAGATTATTTGTATGTGTTTAAGAATCAGAGCACACTATCATATATTCTAACCAACAGGACGTTGAATTTCAAAAAGGATTCCATGTACGATTTATCCCGTTTGAGCATCTACGCTCCTTGAGGTCTAGCCGCGAATAACTCAATTAATTTACAAAGTGCTTTTATTTTGCAATGCAATAAACAGCCGCGAATAACTCAAATAATTTACAAATTGCTCTTATTTTGCAATGCAAATCAATGTGACATTCACATGCTTGACCATGGGATAATGGCAGTTTAATGAAACATTTGCGTCTGATTATTCAACCATTAGTGTACAGATAGTGGTGGAACTAGTGTACAGATAATAGTGGAGTTAGTGTAGAAATAGTAGTGGAGTTAGTATTAGTGTACAGATAGTGATGGAACTAGTGTACAGATAGTAGTGGGACTAGTGTACAAATAGTGATGGAACTATTGTACAGATAGTAGTGGAACTAGTGTACAAATAGTAGTGGAACTAGTGTACAGATAGTAGTGGAACTAGTGTACAAATAGTAGTGGAATTAGTGTACAGATAGTGGTGGAACTAGTGTACAAATAGTAGTGGAACTAGTGTACAGATGGTGGTTCAACTAGTGTACAGATAGTAGTGGAACTAGTGCACAGACAGTGGTGGAACCAGTGTTCAGATTATGGTAAAACTAGAGTGCTAAAGGTTGGGACATTAGAGAACTGATTGTGATGGGATGTGTGTGCAGATTGAATTGGGACTAGTATACAAATTGTGGTGAACTAATGTACATATTGTGAGGGAATTGTTTCTACTGGAAACTAGTGTCCAGATTGTCCTGGGACTAGTGTACAGATTATGGTGGAATCTTCGATCAGGGTGTGGTACATAGTATGGTGGAACTAGTGTAGATAGTATGATGGAACTAGTGTACAGATTGTGGTGGAATCAGTGTACAGATTGTGGTGGAATCAGTGTACAGATTGTGGTGGAATCAGTGTACAGATTGTGGTGGAATCAGTGTACAGATTGTGGTGGAATCAGTGTACAGATTGTGGTGGAATCAGTGTACAGATTGTGGTGGAATCAGTGTACAGATTGTGGGGAAATCAGTGTACAGATTTTGTGCTCACAGTTTACAGACAGAATCACATGTGTTGATTGATCGAGGATTGATCAATGAATAGTGTGGAGTCACATTAACGAGTAGATCGCTGTCATGTTGCTATGAGATATGGAAATAATTATGATCTTCGCGTATATTTCCATGTGTGCGTGAGTAATACAATAAAAACTCTACAATGATTCAATGAATGTATTAGATGTACCGTCTTTCCAAAATTTAAAAGGGTATTTTAAACTTCACATGTCATCCATATCTGATATTAAGCTGAGAGGAAATGATTACAAAGATCTTTTCGGGCTTAAAATGTCCCTTCAAATAAATAACTCGGTAAAAATTTAAAATTTAACCCTCCAACTAAATTTCGAAACATCTAGCTCTATTTCGTTAGTTTGGGAACTTGTCGCTAACTGTGGAGAACCATCGGATCCCGTATATGTTGAAATAAACATTTAAATAAATACATATGTATCCACTGTAAACAAAACTGCATCTATCTAAAGTAATCATGTCAGCAAACTGCCGGGCACATCGTCGAGTTTCTTTGTCAGTCAGACAACAACATTCGAGTTGCCGTTTTCCATTAGCAGCTAGATTTTAAAAGAGTTATGAAGGCATTCTGTCATTTGATTTGTTTGTTGCTCCAAACATAATTTCACATAGCATCCTTGTTTGATTAACTTATATGACGTCACCTGTAGCGTAATATCATTTGACATCACTGTACAAGTTAGAATCATTTACGACACACTTTTATAGCGTGGGTTCCTATGGCAGTGAGAATGCGTCAGAGAAACAAGGGGGCAATATGTCGGCCAGTTCTACCCGAGTCATCAGTCCGTAGCCTCGTTCACTCTGACGTACTCCACCATGCAAAAGGCGAAACTGGCCAAAGTGATAAGCGCAGAGACGACAGCAACGATGAAAGACCAGCCGACATAGAATGATCCGAGCGTGTCAACGCCCTTCGCAAAGTAGGTCAGGACTATCCAATCATCTCGCCGGATGTCCTCACAAAAGTCACGACCCTTGATGGACATGACAATCAGAGCCATGAGCACCATACAGCCTGTACAACAAACGGATGGCACTTTCATTAATAGATAGATAGATAGATAAATAGGAGTGAGTGAGTGAGTGAGTGAGCGAGTGAGTGAGTGAGTGAGTGAGTGAGTGAGTGAGTGAGTGAGTGAGTGAGTGAGTGAGTGAGTGAGTGAGTGAGTGAGTGAGTGAGTGAGTGAGTGAGTGAGTGAGTGAGTGAGTGAGTGAGTGAGTGATAAATTGCAAAACTGATGATATGATTAAGTACTCCGACTTTATAAAGGAAAAGAAACACTAAATGCTCTGTGGTCCTAAATGAATTCATTCAGAGATCTTTACATCATAACTGAATGGACAGATACACGGATGGTCAGATGAATGATCCAATGGGTGAATAAATAATTAGACATAGGATTGTTGCTTTCAGAAAAGTATCGAGCGATAAATCAGAAACAAATTTTAATATAATTCTCAATTATTTATTTAACATCAACACAAGTAGAAATCAACGAACTGGATGTATTGTCAAACCTCTTTCATTAAAACGAATTAGATGTATTGTCAAACCTCTTTCATTAAAACGAACTGGATGTATTGTCAAACCTCTTTCATTAAAACGAACTGGATGTATTGTCAAACCTCTTTCATTAAAACGAACTGGATGTATTGTCAAACCTCTTTCATTAAAACGAACAACGCACAATTAATTTACAATGGACATTTTTTTTTTGGGGGGGGGGGGGGGAACGGAATGAAACTATTAAGAAATTTAAGCGAAATACAGAAAGGAAGAGCGGAATTAGTTTCAAGAATACAAATATAAATCATGAGATTCGACATTATTGAAAATATCCAATGCTGGCCGATAAAATTACATCATTTAGCGATCACTGTCGTCTTGATTCTCCCTGTATTAGTCTGCGACTCAGTGTTATGTTAGCTCAGCAGCTGTCAAGAACTCATTAGGCCTATTCAGGTATATAAACATGACTTTTGTTCTTATCTATTCATTATCGCCCCAGGTATGCAAAGTACAATGTATATTCCTATTTATTCATTTTCTCCCCGAGTGTACTATCAGAATTTACATACCTTTCCATTTATTATCGTGCCATATAAACAGTCAATATTTATATTCCTATCCATTCATTATCTAATCAGATAAACAAGCCATATTTATATTCCTATCCATTCAATCATAACCAGATATACAAGTCATATTTATATTCCTATCCATTCAATCATAACCAGATATACAAGTCATATTTATATTCCTATCCATTCAATCATAACCAGATATACAAGCCATATTTATATTCCTATCCATTCAATCATAACCAGATATACAAGCCATATTTATATTCCTAAGTCTATTTCCGAATGTTGATCCATCCTAATTGTATGTGGCTTCCTCTTTTGCCGCGCGATTGGAAATTAAAGACCTAGATTGAAGCTCCAAACGTGTACATATCGATCGTTCTAGATGAAGAGATAATGGCAGCCAGGCAGTTCTTGAAGAGATAATGGCAGCCAGGCAGTTCCCGTGCACACTGAGTGCTTGTCTCACCCGTGCATTTGTGAGTTCTCCATGCCCTGGCGCTCAATCGTCTGTTATTCTACAGACTGATAAAGCCGAAATGCTTATGTCGCTAAGCCACGCACTCAAACGCACACAGCTAACAGTATTTTGAACGTAACTGACGAATATCCATTGATTCTCTCCCCTTGCTGCTTAACGAAAGTATATACGCTCGTTATCTAGCATTTCATAAATTACAGCTATTATTATATGTAGGAGTTAAATTACAATACACTGTGTTGATATCATTGGTATTTTACAATTTGTGGCGCTTCTCTGGGTATCCTTCACTCGTTATGGTTATTATTTATTACTTAAGAACACATAATTAATTACAAGTGATCGAGAATCTTAATTTATAGTTATTATTAATTCTCCCACAAGACCAATATGTTGGATTATAAGGGTAAAACTCTACTCTTTACACAATAACAATACAGACGTTTTACTGTCGCATAATTTTTTCTGTAGGTGGAAACTTCTTACTAAAGTAGTAATAAAAATATGTCTTTTATTTATATTTAACGAGCCCCCATCCACCATTACTCCAACATAAGTTTTAATATATGTGCAAGAAGGTTCTAACAATAAATGTATTAAATCAACAATCAAATATACAACAAATGAATATAATCAAAAGAGCGTTGACATTTACATCACTTCATTACAATCATTACAAAGTTCATTTAACGCCAGGCAATCTTTCAGTTTATCCTAACTTAGGCATCTGCAGTCAAATTAACCTGTATATAAAATCAAGTTCATAGACATAATTCATCATGGAAATGAGAGTGGAGTTTCATAAATAATTATTTCCAATGGACTTAACCTTTTCAATGATGACATCTGTCACTGGCACTTGTTCAAAATCACAAGGTTTGCAATAATCACTGTCTTACTTATTTAGGTGACGGTCCCATGTACCCCTTCTAGGAACATTACACAATTGTTCTGGAATCTTTGATGCGCTCACAAAGCAAATCATGGAGAATCCTCCAGAACTTCATCGCACAATGAGGAATGTCATCTTCGTGAATTCTTGAGACAAAACTTAATTCTCAATTTTCGCCATAGTGGCTCTCAAACGGGATTCACAGGAACCAGCTTATAACAACACATTTACTGATAAGTTCAACGACAAAATTTTGATTCACACATCAACCTGATCTGATAAAGTACAGTAGACACTGTAGTCTGAAGCAGTACAGGACTATGAAATAAAAAAGGCATGCTCCTTTCAGCAAAAGTCAAGTTAAGGTAGTGCTAAATATCAGGCATATTTCATCTCTAAACTCCTTTCTCTCTTTACAACACATTCTCAGCCTACAAATTGTTAGCCTGATATACACTCAGCATAAGAAATATAGCATCGATCAAAATCCACAAGTATAATATACAATGTAATTAAATAAGTCAACATAGAAATAATGGTTCAATTACATAAAACATTCTCTAATTCAAATCATAGATCAATAGTAAACATGTGTGAAATATTTCTAAGTCCTTTCTTTCTTTATCAGTTATTTAACTTACCGTAAGCTAATGATCGCCTTTATGATCTGACTCGAGTCAAAGTGCTTAGAATATAGGTCTTTCCTCAACAAAATAACTTTTGATCCATCCCCAATGGATGAATTTGTTATGAACAAGTAGGAGACTATTAGTCAGAAAAACTAATCATCCAGTTGGAACTGGATTGGACTGTGTGATGCCAACACCACCTAGTTCATGGTTATTATTATTCATTCATTCATTAATCATCCATAACTAATTGCAAGTGATGAGAAACTTAATTTATGTTATTAATAATTCTCCAACAGACACCACTCGTCTCTCTCAGATATTCCGGCGCTTTAAATGTTTTCTCCCTTCCACAACATTAAAGACAAGCATTTACCATCACACAATGTTTCCATACATGTATTGGGAAAAGAGATGACCACTAAAATTATTTTGTGAAGATGAAATTGAGAATAATGGTGGCATTGAGTCTTGTTTCAAGACTTGTCTCTTGTAATAGGGTGTGACGTGTAACAAAGTTTCTAAAAATTTGAAATTCTCTGTATTCTAACAACTTCCATTCCAGAAATTTGGAGTTTAAATTAGTTTTCAGAGAGAGAGAGAAAGAGAGAGAGAGAGAGAATGGAGAGAAACTTGGAGCGCATACCTGGTACTTGTAAGTGTCTGACTTGGTCTTGTGTACAGATCTGTTTTCTGTCTAGTATGGTCCCGTATACCGGTCTGTTCAAGTCTGAGTGGTCCTATGTTATAGATTGCGTTCTTGTTGCTTGGTCCTGTGCTATAGACTGCGTTCTTGTTGTTTGGTCCTGTATCGTTGGCTGTGTTCTTGTTGTTTGGTCCTGTGTTATGGACTGTGTTCTTGTTGTTTGATCCTGTGTTATGGACTGCGTTTTTGTTGTTTGTTCCTGTATGGTCCTGGGTTATGGATGGTACTCTTGTTTGGTCCAATGTTATGGATTGTACTCTTGTTTGGTCCAGTGTTTATAGACTGGCTCTGTGTACTGACCCTGTTTCTGTGGAGCTCTATGTGTCGATCATCAGAGCACAGTCTGAAAGTACTTGAGTGCCAAAGAATCCTCCGCTTCCTTTTTCACGTCAACAGTGTAGTGCGTGCATTAAGTACTGTTCACGTCAACAGTGTAGTGCGTGCATTAAGTACTGTTCACGTTACGAGTGAAGGAATGATTGTAAGAAAAGAACTAGCAAGTAAGTGAACACACACACACACACACATTTATATATATATATATATATATATATATATATATATATATATATATATATATATATATATATATATATATATATATAAACTAATGAATTAAAATTAAAATAAAATTACAGAGCAAATGTATAAGGATATCTGAGAATAGACCCGTAGAAAATGTAGATGAGTAATCTCGTAGAGAATGTAACTAGACTTGTGATGGAACTTGTAGTCGTGTAATTGTTTATTTTTCTTAATGCGTTGGATGAATTTTGTCCTTAATGCCATTTCATTCTTTGTGTTCTGCCGCATACAGTAGCATGATGTATAATATTGTAATGTTCTGTAATTGAAACATAAATAGTCTTTGCATTGGTTCAATAATAGATTATCTTGAACTCGTAGTCAATATGAGATCAGGTCCCTAAAAAGAAATGGAAGTATTTTGTATATGATGTTCTGAGATCAGGTCCCTAAAAGAAAAGAAGTAGTACTCGATGTTCTGAGAACAGGTCAAGGTTATTTTTTTCAGGAGCGTGCTCTACAGCCAAGTGCATGTTCAATTAATTTTGATGCGATGACAATCGTCCAGCTGAATCAGTCTAAACTTACCTCACTTTTGATAAGATTGCTTCAAACAACGAAAACAAAAGTCTTTAAGCTAAATCATTAACAGTTTGTAGAAATGACGTACACGTCCATTGCCTAATAAAGGGAAGACAACTATACGCAGTGTAGTCCCTAAATGTGTAAATGTATTAGTAAAATTTGCCTTAAGAAATGTTGGGTTGTCCTAAATGTAGTAGTAAAATTTACCTTAAGAAATGTTGGGTTGTCCTAAATGTAGTAGTAAAATTTACCTTAAGAAATGTTGGGTTGTCCTAAATGTAGTTTGGGCTATATGAATCACTTTTTCTTTAATTTTGTGATTTTTAAACTACAAATATTCCGGTTAAGTATAAATTTATATTATCTTTTTTTTGGAGAGAGGATGATCTTTTTGGATATTGCTTTGTAGGCATGAGTGGTCATTTTTTATGGACTGTCTGAATGGAGGAGAATAAAAATTGATCAAATTTCAAAATTACTTATAACATATTTGTGAAAATCAAGATGCTGTATCCCTTAAATAACGTCCCCATTCTTTCTGCCTTTTAGAAGATGTGTGTAGTATTTTGATAAGTTCATTCTCAGGTGAGACGTTAAAATGTAGCTTCTCTTTAATCAATAAATTAGTTATCAGTATATCTGTATGTACTCAAACTTGATAGTAAAGCTCCGTTTGCAAAAGAGTCCTCAAGTATAAACAATCCTCTAGGAAATGAAATCATCAACCGAGTGCAACAAATTGAACTACTCTTTGTCACTTCTGTACATCTGTTTTGACGTACTTAGTGTTTGATTAAAGTGAGAGTTGGCTATTCCTCTATGAGACTGCTCGCAGGAACCTGTTACGAAAGAATATGCATCTGTCCGAAAAGCATTGTACGTTGGATTAAAATGAGTGTTGGACATCTCTCTAAGAGATTGCTCACAGGAGTTATTAAACATCTGTGTACAATTTACCTGCAGAAAACGTGAGAAGACACAGAGCGATGAGGACTCCCCGAGTCTCCTGCAGGAAGGGCACAGCCAAGTACGCCACCAGAATGACCAGTGACATGGCATACGTCAGAAGGCCAACCACGCAGAACCCTTGAGCCGCCCGCACAAAATCTGCACACAGTTCGCACATTTTGTCAGATAATGTTATGGCGCAGAAATCTTGAACATTTCCTCTGTTATACTCTGATTGGTCAGGACTGTCTAAAACATTAGCAACCGAGGAGGAGGAACAGCACATGTCGGTAGCAGTAGCATATAAGCGCGATACAATATTACTAGGCACGAGTATTGTAAAAGACACGCGCACGAAAATAAAAAAACAGACTTGTATAAGGTGTAGATTATGAGACAAAGAAGATGTAAAAGAAGATGAAAATAAGTATAGTGTAGACTATAGTGTAAGAAAGGATGCCAATAAAGGAGGACTAGACAACACATCACTGTAGGAGACTACTGTATATGAAATGAAGATATGTGAGTGTAGACTATAATGTAAGAAAGGACGCCAATGAAGGAGGACTAGACAACACATCACTGTAGGAGACTAATGTATGTGAAATGAAGATATGTGAGTGTAGACTTCAGTGTAGGATGATAGTCGCATATGTACACTGAAGACCCTGGTGTTGGAAGAGACACCATAGAATATATAAGAGAACAGTGCTACACAAGACTCCAGAGTAGGAGACAGTTGTAAGTGTGCAGTGTAGATTTAGTGTAGTCGGTTCAAGCCTCTAGAATAGGAAACAATTATACAAGACGAAGATAATTGCAGTGTAGACTATAGTGTAGTAAGTGACTGAGGGCAAAGAACTACACTAGACTGTACAGTATCACACAAATATATATGTGCAGTGTGGACTATATTGTAGTCAGTGAATGAAGGGAAAGAAGACTGTAGAGCAGGAGACATATATGTATATGCAGTATAGACTATAGTGTAGTCAGTGTATGATTAAAAAAAAACTACACAAGACTGTAGAGTATAAGACAGTATGTGTATAGAGTATGCTATAGTATAGGAAAAGACACCATTAAACGTGAGAGAACATAAAGGAGACAGAGACAAAGATTGAGGTGAGGGAATAGGTGAACATCGTGCAGACACGCACACATACAAATTTATAGATAATGTGTTATATATATTACATATTGTACTACACTAGTTTTCACGCCTAAGTTTCCATATTTAAAAGTATTATTAAATTTATTAATTTTATCTTACAGTGAATTTGGTAATATTCACTTTTATAAAGATATATCTATCTCTAATGTTCGTGAAACCCTAAACGTAAGCAGGTCAAAGTTTACTTCACAGAGTGCTAACTATAGTCTAAACGCGATATAAATTTTTGATGATATTATTGTTTCGTTTCGCTTGCAGTATAGAAAACGTTAAACTGCTTCTGGTCAGCAATGAGTTCAGAAGGATATAATCAGAGTGGACAAATTACAGTCACTCAAGAACTTCTTTATTTTAATTTTGGGGGGGAGTTACGTTTTTCCCCCGTCTTTCCTTCTTAATTGTTCTTTCGCGCATTCGTTCTTTATTTATCTGTTTATTTTCTTCTTTTTTCTTTCTTTCTTTCTTTTTCTTTCTTTCTTTCTTTTTCTTTCTTTCTTTCTTTCTTTCATTCTTTCTTTTTTTCTTTCTTCTTTCTTTCTACCTTTCTTTCAACCTTTCTTTCTTTCTTTCAACATTTCTTTCTTTCATTCTCTCTGCCTGCCTGTCGTTTTATTTATTCATGTATTTATTTGCTTATTTATTTACACGCATGTTTATTTATTTATACTTCATAACTTCTGCTTATTTTTTAAAAATAAATACATGCATTCTTTTGCTTCTTTCTTTCTTTTTCTTTAAACTTAATTATTTATTTAAGTACATGAAATTACTTTACATACTTATGTATTGATTATTTATTTAAGTACATGAAATTACTTTACTTACTTATGTATTGATTTATTTAATGTTTATTTGCTTAGTTATTTATTCATTTATTTACAAACTTTTACATTTTCTTATTAATTTAATTCTTTACTTACTCACATTTTGTCAAATAAATATTTACATTAATAAATGTGTTTATTTATAATTTAACCTAGTTATGTATTCCTATGCATTTATGTCTACGTACATTAACTTATTTTGCCAACTATTTATTTACATTTATTGTACTATTTTTTTTTATTTGTAAGGTCTGCTAAGATGGGGTGGAAGCATGTTATGAACACAGCAAATAAAGGTGAACTAACTATGTTGATAACGTAATAGCAACATTTAAAAGTTATGACAAAATTCAAAGACATAGTGCACCTGTATGTTTCTACTATGTTAATGTTCAAGTGATGACATAATCAAAAGAAATAGTGGGTCTGTATGTTTCTACTATGTTAATGTTCAAGTGACGACAAAATCAAAAGACATAGTAGGTATGTATGTTTGTTTTATTGTACTGCTTAGAAACACATATTGTATTATTTTTCTGCCAAAGATTGTTTGCTTATCGTGAACGACAATAAACAAATAAATAAATAATGGCTCAAGCAGGCAGCTCGCACTTCCGGTCGTCAGATCAAGTCGTTAAATCAAATTTAATATGACGTCAAATTCCAAAACCCCGAAGAACAAAGCATGCATCCAATGAAAGCGTTAGGAAATACTTTAATAATTCATCCAAAATTAGATTTGCGGTGCCTCTCCACTTCGTGTTAATCAGACAACGAAAATAAACGTCACTGTTATAGATCGTGATTAGCAATGCACCGAAAGTCGTCATCACTCCTAGCACACGCTAAACAGAAAGTCGTCATCACACCTAGCAAAAGCTAAACAGAAAGTCGTCATCACTCCTAGCAAAAGCTACACAGAAAGTCGTCATCACTCCTAGCACACGCTAAACAGAAAGTCGTCATCACACCTAGCAAAAGCTAAACAGAAAGTCGTCATCACACCTAGCAAAAGCTAAACAGAAAGTCGTCATCACTCCTAGCACACGCTAAACAGAAAGTCGTCATCACTCCTAGCAAAGGCTGAACAGAAGAAAACAAACAAGAACGGCTTGAGCCGCAAATATATGAGGAATTGAAAAAAAGGTTGTGATTAGTGTGTGTGTGTGTGTGTGTGTGTGTGTGTGTGTGTGTGTGTGTGTGTGTGTGTGTGTGTGTGTGTGTGTGTCCGTGAGTGTGCTCGTATGTTTGTCTGTATGTGTGCTCGTGTGCGTGTTTTTGTTTGCTTGTATGTGCGTGTGCGTTTGCTTGTGTGTCAGTGTGTGTTTTCGTATTTGTGAAGGACAAGGCAATCTATATTTCACCGTATCCCATTCTTTAGCGTATGTACATCCCATGTAAGGCACAGAAAATCGATTGCACTTTTTTTTCCTTTCTCTTTTGCTGTAAGCTCTGCTGATCAATTTGTCTGGGAAGGGTCGAAGACGGACTCAAAAGTTCTGAATGAAGGCAAAGGGTGAGCTGGAGAATGGAGTTCTGTTTCTTTAATATATTGTTTGACTGGAATCAATTTTTCTTTCAGAATGGCCGTAACTGAATGTCACACGCAGGCCAGTACAGACAAGAAAGCTAACACACTTGCGCATGCGTACGCACACACTGACGGACGCTAGTAAAACAGGATGTGCAGCTAATTGTGATCTGTCTATTGTCGATGTTCAAACTGATTTAAAGGAGTTTTATATTATCTAAAGCAATTCTTCCCCTCTACTAGCTTGATTGAGAATGGTGCTACTTCATAAGGAAGCCTAGTCTTCTTGATAGATGAGAATTTATTTTCAGTGCATATGTGCGTGCGTACGTACTTCATATCTACGAAACTAGGTATACGTGTATATTTGTATCTGAGTGTGAGTGTGAATACGTGTTTGTGCGCCTGCGTTTGTATGTGTGTGCGTGCATTGAGTATGTGTGCGTGCGTGTATATGAGTGAGTGTATGTCTGCGTGTGTATGTATGTGTGTGAACGCATATATGTTTGCGTGCGCTTGTCTATGTGTATGTGAGTGTGCGTTTGTGTGTGCGAGTGTGTGTATTTGTGTGCGTGCGTGTGCGTGCGTGTGTGTGTGTGTGTGTATTTGTGCTTGCATGTTTAAAATGACGAGATATAGTGCCGACTGCTTTCAAAATGTGGCAGTGGATATGTTGTCAGTGGATTCATTTTATCTAATCTTCTAAGATTCGTGCTCTTGGTTCTAAAATGTTCCCAAAATTGGTTACTGGTGTATTACAAAAGTCAAATCCATACTTCGGAGAGTAGTGATGAAGATGATGAATGGTGATGAATGTAATAATGGTCATGGTGGTAGTAGTGATAGTAGTAATAGTGATGGTGGTGGTGGTTGGTGGCGAGGCTTAAAAGAAAGGTAAAGGGCAGATGTCCCCAGGACAAAACATGGATATGTTATGATGGGGGGAGGGGGTAGTCTTTATTATAGTAATCAGGAGATGCCGTTTACTTCTTAGATAAAATAAATTTGCAGTTTGATTATAACACTTATACTAAGAACGTTTCTGTATTTTCTCAGAAAGATTTGACATCCATTGTTAATGGAAGAATATCTTGTTAGGGTTAAAAGTAATAATGATTCTATAAAATATAAAGTAGTATATTTAAATTAATGATCATTATATTGTTTTTGCCTTTGATATTTGTAGTGGTTGTGGTGCTGATAGTAGTAGTATATAACAATTATTATTACTACTACTACAATTAAATTATTATAACAATTATTATTACTACTACTACTATTATAACAATTGGTATTACTGCAAGTAGTAGTAGTATAAGGATGACGCTTGAGGCAACACTTACCTGGGATTCTCTCCCATGGCTCGCAAGTCCACGCACCGTCTACGTAACTCCTCGAGCAGGTGCGCCATAGAGATAGTGCCATACCATTTTCGATTCCCACCCAGTCTGTGGACGCAAACGCCAAAAGGAACAACACCAGGCCGGTCGTAAACGTCCCGGTAGCCACTGCACCCATAGCAGAGATGGGAGCCATTCCGGTCTGGTTCTCATCTTCATCTGGCTCACTTTTGCGATTATTCAATATGGCATGAGAACCACTCTTACTTTCTTCAAGCCGCTGCATTTTTAGTGGCAGTGTAATTAGACTTGACCTCTGTGAACTCTGTGGAAAAGTTAATTCATAGTACATTCGGATGAGAGCGTACTATTGCTAAAAGAATATTAATAGAAGAAATACTGTACCGTGCAAATGTTTAACTTATATGGAAAATTCCATTCTTACTTACATGTATAGTTTGTGTGAGTGAATGCGAGATAAATACATGTTAAGTATGGATATTCAAGGCGCAGTCTTTATTAATATAGGTCACTCACTTGAACAAACGTATCAATGTGTAATCACTTTTCAACATGTAAACACATTTCAACGTGTAACGTCATAAAACACTAAGTCTACAAACATTAAACACTAAGCCTAATAAAAACATAGTAGACTAAGCCTTCTATACACATAAAACACTAAACCTATTAAGTATAAAACGTTAAGCAACAAAGCATACCGATGTAAGATTTAACATTAAAACCTACAAGAACGGCGTAACCGAGAGTTCCTTAGCCTAGTTTAAATCGCTGCAAATCGTTTAAAGTATGATTTAGTAGGTCAAAATTATCGGTCAATAATGTAGCACAAATCATGTTAGCTATATTCATTATAGTTAAAATCATAGTAACACAAATCGCTGTAATTCATACAATTGGTAGCTGAAATCATCGTAGATATGGTAGCTTAAATTATAGTAAACGTGATAGCTTTGATCATGGTAGAAAGGTAGTTCTAATGATGTAGATATGGTAGCTCAAATCATAGTAGATATGATAGTTTTGATCATGGCAGAAAAGTAGTTCTAATGATGGTAGATATGGTAACTCAAATCATAGTAATTCTGATTGTTTTGATCATGGTAGAAATGTAGTTCTAATGATGGCAGATATAGTAATTCAGATTAAAGTAGATGTGATAGTTTGATCATTGTAGAAAGGTAATTCTACTGATGGTAGATACGATAGCTCAAATCACAGTAGCTAAATTCATGAAAGTTTAAATCGCAGTAAAATAATCAGTGTGGTTAAGTCAGCCATCTTTCAAATCAAGGTAGTTTCATTTCACACTAGGTCAAATTGCTATAGCTCAGTTCACAGTAGTTCAAATTTCTATAGCTCTGTTCAAGGTAGCTCAGATCTATGTAGTTCTGTTCACAGTAGCTAAAATCCTGAAGCTCATTTCATAATAGCTCAAATTGCTGTGACTCAGTTCACAATAACACAAATCACTTAGTTCTCAGTCCGAAATTGCTGTAATTTAGTTCATAGGGCTTGAATTGCTCTAGTTCAATTGCTTTAATTCAGTTCACAGGGCTCGAATTGCTCTAGTTTAATTGCTTTAATTCAGTTCACAGGGCTTGAATTGCTCTAGTTCAATTGCTTTAATTCAGTTCACAAGGCTCGAATTGCTCTAGTTCAATTGCTTTAATTCAGTTCACAGGGCTCGAATTGCTCTAGTTCAATTGCTTTAATTCAGTTCACAGGGCTCGAATTGCTCTAGTTCACTTGCTTTAATTCAGTTCACAGGGCTCGAATTGTTCTAATGCTTTAATTCAGTTCAGTAGTTCAATTGCTTTAATTCAGTTTACAGGGCTCAAATTGCTGTAAGTGAAAGAACTACAACTGAAATTATTGTAGTTCAGATTAATGTAGTTCACAGCTACATAATTTAGTCAGCGTAGCACAGACGCCTGTGGGTCAGTTCACAATAGCTCACATAGTCAAAGTTTAATCACTCCTATCATAATACATCGTATTACTGAAACTTAACTCGCTTCAACTAAATCATAGAGCCACAAATCACAATTACTAATCCTCTAAAGATCAAAATAATCACAAACAGCAACTGTGTGTGCGTGCGTGTGTGCGTGCGCGCCACTAAAGAATGTTTTTTATAAGTCAATATCTGGATTGTCTTGCCCACCAAATCTCATCAGTGTTGGAACTCAGTCTTCGTCCGCTTCTCCTTGAATGGTAACAATGCAAACTTAAAAGGCTGGATGCAAAATGAACCCATTGATCAGCATTCCCGTTATGCAGTGGCTTCCGGTTGGAAGGAGTATATATTATTTCGCTTAACATACTGAATCCTACGTCAGACTTGCATTACCGCGAAGGGTTTCTTGTTCGGTGGGAATTATTTCATCTGACCTTAGATCGAGTGGAAAGCATGTAATGACGAAAACACTATAAAGAAATGTGATCGCCAAGCGCCAAGCGCGTTCAGCTTGGTGAGCAATTTCTTTGTATTGATTGTGGGTGCTGCATTCTGGGGTTGTCATTTTCTTGATTTCACAAGAATGCGCTGTGCAACAAAGCTTTGGTTTGATTTACTGTCGTCAAAGCAGAGACGAAGGGTGAGATGGGTGGGGGAAGAATGCATTGTTTCAATGATGTTTGAATCGAGGTTGCTGTTCAGTGATTAATTTAGCACGTGGCCACAAATTACTGATGGACAATGCCCGGCTTCTTGGTCAGACACGTGCTAATCAAGAAGGCTAGTGAAGCCTTGAGTGCAAATAAATGTCTCCATGAAAAGAAGAGTCTTAAAATGCAGACTTGAGATGTGTGTGTATGTCTGCCTCGAGCGTGGAGTGTGTGTGAGAATGTGCAAGACAATGTTGTTTGTGGTGACTGAAAGTGTATGCGAGAATGTGCAGGACAAAGTTGTTTGTGGTGACTGAAAGTGTATGCGAGAATGTGCAAGACAATGTTGTTTGTGGTGACTGAAAGTGTATGCGAGAATGTGCAGGACAAAGTTGTTTGTGGTGACTGAAAGTGTATGCGAGAATGTGCAAGACAATGTTGTTTGTGGTGACTGAAAGTGTATGCGAGAATGTACAAGACAATGTTGTTTGTGGTGACTGAAAGTGTATGCGAGAATGTGCAAGACAATGTTGTTTGTGGTGACTGAAAGTGTATGCGAGAATGTGCAGGACAAAGTTGTTTGTGGTGACTGAAAGTATATGCGAGAATGTGCAGGACAAAGTTGTTTGTGGTGACTGAAAGTGTATGCGAGAATGTGCAGGACAAAGTTGTTTGTGGTGACTGAAAGTGTATATTGACATACGAGTATAGCACGTATGTCAGTAAAGTGCGAGTGTTTATTTGTTGTGATGCATGTGAAAAAATATATATATATTAAGGTTTGCATGTGTTTAGTATATATATATATATAGTACGTATATGTAATATACAGATGAATATTTGTATTTGGTGTGGCATATGTATGTGTCTATTGCGATGTGTACGGGGGAATTGTTAGTGGTGTGTTTGGGTGTTATTAAGCACCTTTCACAAAATGTTATTTTCTCAAAGTTTGAAAGAAAGCGACTGAGATAAATATGGGACAGCAATCACAAACAAGAGGTCTTACATTACTGAAATGTGCAAAAATGTCAGATTAGATTATCACACTACACACTCTCTCACATAAATGCTGTCTGTAGTGTTTCTGGAAAAGAGTTCCAACGTACTTTTGTATTTTGATCGTCTCTAAAACCTCGGTGCATAATGGAATTTATTTTTAATTTTTTTCACTTGGATTGTAGAAACGGAGTCCAGCATAATATCACTAAGGGCAGCTTACTCTGAGGCTGACCCGTGCGTCTAATTAGCTTAGCTTTTAATGTCATCAGGCGGGAAGAGATTTCAGTCGAACTTGCGTTGATAGGTGTCTGGCACAGTGTTCCAGTTTACCTGCTTTCGTAGAAACGAGAGTTTCCAGGCCGTACTTTCGTCTTAACGCGCTGTGCGATGGCGTTTGTACATGGTCTCAACTGAAAGACGTTGCAGGAATAAATTTTTATTGGACGTTGCAAAAATATGGTTTATCGCTTCAAAAACTGTCTGGTGTTCTGGAAAATAAACACGTGCGTGAACCATTTGAGACATTAAGTTGTCGGGTCACTGAAGAGTGAAAACGTGACATGTTTTCTGCACTGAAAAATGACAGGGGTCTCGGAGAGAAAGACAGAGTGAAAGCGAACCAAAGGTTTTTACAGTCTTCTTAACACCCAGAATAGACAATGAATGACTGACGAGTGCATTATTTACTCTCCCTCTCTCCCTCTCTCTGTCTATCTCTGAACTTAGTGGACATTTTCAGGATTGGAGAAATGCATTTCTTGGTACTATTTTCCAGAATCAAAACAAGCACTGTCAGTGGTTATCATATCACTTACTTTCCAAACTGAAACAGACCTCGTGTGAGTGGTTTACGTATTACTTACTTTCCAAACTGAAACAGACCTCAAGTGAGTGGTTTACGTATTACTTACTTTCCAAACTGAAACAGACCTCAAGTGAGTGGTTTACGTATTACTTATTCTCCGTGCTGAACATTACACTGTGTGAGTCGAAGGAACACGTTATTAAATTTCTTAAATTATCTTCGCAGAGTCACTGCAAACGGAGATTATTATTAATTCTATATTAATGTAAATTTTATTTCTATCGGCATTTGTATAAATACTAAGGAACTGAGTGATTGATGATCGTATTATTTATCAGCTCTTATGAAAAGATATGAAGTTAGGAGAGGACAGATTCACTTTCTGAGATAGAAGCACTGAACAAGTAGTGATATTTCACTTCAAACAGAGCTGAGTGACGAAATATATGTATTCTGTTCACACTGACGGAAGCACTGAGTGATTAGTGAATATTTTACTCGCTTCTCAAGATGAAAATGATACTGAGCGGGTTTTGGGGACATCCTCTGTGAACTGAAAGGCATGAGGTGGGTGATAAATATGTTGAGCTTATTTTCTACACTGAAATTGAGAAAATGATACACGAATTCATTACTTTTCGAACTGAAAATGACAGTGGGTAATAAACAAGTTTACTATCTTTCCACACCGAAAGCAACATAGAACAGTTGATAAACATCTTTATTTACTTTCCACTCTGAAAGTGTATTGGGTTGCGTAATAAAGAAATTTATTGATTTGATAAATATGTTTACTTAGTCTCCACACTGACCGAGACACACAGTGGGTGATCAACAAATTTACACATACTTACTTTGACAGTGATACATAATGAGAGATAAACAAGTTTACACGTACTTACTCTGACAGTGATACATAATGAGAGATAAACAAGTTTACACGTACTTACTTTGACAGTGATACATAATGAGAGATAAACAAGTTTACACGTACTTACTTTGACAGTGATACATAGTGAGAGATAAACATGTTTACACGTACATACTTTGACAGTGACACATAGTGAGAGATAAACAAGTTTACACGTACTTACTGATTCACAATGGGTAGTAAACAAGTTTACATGCATATTTGCTTGTGACACGCATTGGGTAATAAACAAGTTTACATGTATACTTATTTTTGTGACACACAGTGGGTGGAAAACAAGTTTACATGTATACTTACTTGTGAATTACAGTGAGTGGAAAACACGTTCGCATATATACTTACTTGTGACACACAGTGGTTGGTGTCCTCGTTACATTAATGTCAGAGGTGTGGTTATCAGGATGAAGCTTTGAGACCAATAACCATGACTTTGGCAGTTGGCGGTAAAAGACTTGTAGCACTCATATTGCTTGCCGAGAGTCTAGCACCGCGCTGGATTGGCACCGGTCTGGTGATAAAATTCACTCTAGCATTACTCCATGTCTGGGAAGAAGAAAAATATATCTAAAATAAATAGTAGGAATATTATTGTCTTCGCTTACAGGCGACCGGTTATTGGTTACTGGTTGCAGGTTTATAATGCAAGTGCACATCATTAGTGAATACAAAATTGTAATGTACAAAACCGTACAGTGGCTACGTTGTTTTTTTAAAGATCAAATTGATATTGCATTTTGAAAAGGTAAAGGGCCATCGTCTATTTTTGCACCTTTCGTGACTACAGAAATCTTATCAGTAGCTAACATTACAATTAACACAAACCAGACGCGCGACAACGGACACGCGCATTTCAATACATAGTTTTTAAAAACACATTATTTATATAAAAAGCAAAGAACAAACAAAATAATTAATAAAT